>JARBEQ010246461.1:0-11512 GCA_030265355.1 Tritonia tetraquetra | reverse complement strand
GCTCTCTGTATTTTCTATATTAGTTAAGTTGGTTGGGTTATGTAGACTTTCAAAATATTCTCTCCACACTTCTAATAGCTGCCAACTTTCAAAAATTCAAAATGCTGAATACGTTGATGTCAATGGCGAGGCCCACTTTTTGTTAAATCATACAAGAACTGATGATTGGACTAGAAATATATGTTCTATTGTAATAATCAAACAAGTTCTAGTGCTGTGTTGATAATATTATAATGCTTTATCAACTCTAATCAAATTAAATACAAGTAGTAAATTAAGTTGGTGACAATACAGAAAAAAAACTTTTCGTTAACAATTTTTTTTACGTGAATAAAAAAATAAATCCTCCAAATCAATTAAAATTTAACTGAAAGACAACTTGTGACTGATTTGAATGAGCTAAGGCCATTCTTAGGCAAGTATAAAAATGGCTATAAAAAATAGGAGAGCCCCCATAAAAAAAATTTGAAATGACTTCGCAGGTTTGCAAAAAGCTGAAACATGCAGGTAAAGAAGAGAAATTGGTATAAGCATCTTACCAATGACACCACATCAACTCCCAATAACACAAATGATGAAATTGTTTCCACTCGCTCTGAGAGTCGATAGAATTCTCAAACTCATGAATGGCCTGAAATTTTAATTGAGTGAGTAATAGAGTGTAAGAAGCTAACACTTAAAAAAGCTTATAAAAATCATAGTAACGCTTTCAAAGCTAAATGTAAAGAAATTGCATTATCTGTGCAAAATCAAAAGCAAGATATAAAATTGATTTTAATATATTGATAAATATTGAAAAATGTTGCTCTTCTAGTTTGTTTGATCGAACCCCATTTATACCACAGTGTTGGGGCCAGCCCTATGTTCAGTCATGAAAGGCACACAAGATACCTGCCATAAATGCAGGCACCCCAACCATCAAACCTAACTGAACCGGAAATACTATGGATCAAGAAGGTGATCAGCCCACTGTGTCCTTAACTCTTTACTGGCACCATGAGAAATACACTGAGCAGTATTAATCAAAGAGAGGACAATAAACTGTAGCCCTTGTGGGTACCTCCTCAGCTATTGATAGAAAACGTCCATTTACACGAATGAAAAACTAGACAACATTGAAAACAAATGACACAAGACACACAGTGACACAAATAAACACAGACAGTGAGTGGTCAATAATGGAATTGGGTTGTTCATCAGTGACTCCAATACTATCTATATAGTTTGTGTGTATTATTTCCTATTTCTCCAAGTCAACACATTAATTGGATAAGGGAAATAGGACATCAATTTTCTATTGGAAGCCAAAACATTTTTTCAAACATGATAAGGCATTGAGTATGCATAGAATACTGACATCATCTTACTCTAATAAGAGTAAGAGAAATACAAAATTTGGATCGCCAGCAATGGAAGGAACAAAATTTTAGCCCTTTAAAAAGCCTTTCACAGAAGTGTATGGTCTATCTGATACCACACAGGCAGGTTCTTCGGGCAAAAATGCGTCTACACAGCAAGTTTCAAACAAATCAATCCCGAAACAAAGTCGCTAGGCACGCACAAAATTTAGCCTTGTTAAGAACCAGTTTCACATATCATAGATTTTCAAGATTTTACAGTAGGGACAAAAAACTACTCCTTACGTTTTTTGGCGTGATTCCCAAATCACGTATCTTATGATACACGATTCAAGACTATAAATGGAAGGAAATAAAGTTTGAATGAATCAAAAACTAAATGTCATAATAATGCAAAACCCTCACAGGATGATGGAGGATAAGAAGACCTTCCAATGATGTAAAATAATAAAAATTGCGCGCCAAAATCATGGTATGTGAAACTGGCTCTTATGGGACGAATTGTAGGTTGATCAAGCCATAACCGGACTACACATTTTTCTTCTTTACAAGAAAAGAGTCATCAAGGTAAGACTTAATCAACCCACGTAGTCCAAAATGTAACAGGAAAGGGGGGGAATTTTTGATTAGTTGAAAACATTCGCACAAAACAAATATGTATGAAATACTGAAAAGATATATACCGCATCAATACTGCCCTTGACTTCTTTCAAACGTCCATTAAAGAACAAAAACAAAGCACCCTGAGGATTAAAATAATATGAGTTGTGTGTTTGGTCACATGACAAGTGTTTACTTTCTGGTAAAAACTTTAAACAAAATGCACAAGTAAAAGCATTTGTAAATTTTTTAAAACCAATCCAAGTCTTATCTGGTGAATTGAACCACCAAACATTATTGTCATAAGCATGACCTAAACGTATATTGATGTGAATAAAAAAACATGTTTGATAAAATTTTTGTGAAATAATATATATGTTTATCTGACACCATAATCATCAAGGTTCCACAAAGTAATCAATATCTTTTATAATGCCTCAAACATAAAAATAAATCTTTCTCTAAAAACTTACTTGAGGGTGATCATTAAGGCAAGGTTTCAGGATCTCTGTGGCAAGTTCAATATCTCCATTGCCCAAGCCTGGTGAAATGGAAATGGAATGAAATGATGATCTATTCCAAAACACAACTTTTGCCTGACCGGTGGTACATGTTCTTGTTTTGTGTTTGTGTCATTTGTTTGTTTGCTGAAGTAAGGGCAATACCCGAAACACTCTGTATTCTTATTCTTGCAAAAAAATGCTCATTCTAAGGAAATGGCCAGATAGTTTGAAAGAAGCCTACTCTATTTGTACGAAACCGCTATAATATATGTGAACACTCTTTTACATCTTTAAAATTTCAGATATATATACAAAATGGATACACCAAAAGTAGTGATACCACATATTTCCATGGTGTTCCTTAATAAAAACATTTACAAAGATACAAAAAATATCAAGGAGGGCCCCAACCTAAAACGTATGTGATGAGAGAATGATATGCCACAAGAACAACAGCACACAGCTTGCTCCTCAGGCCTGCATGCAGCTCTGCTCCTTTGTGGATCTCGTCCAGACCAAATTTCTACAAGACAAAGAATGGTTTAATCAACCATTTGATTTGACAGACTAAATACAGTAGCAAAAGATTGACTTGGATTATAAACAATAATTAATGTTTTGATTTCAAAGTAACCTTTAATCACTTTTGAGGGTATTACTGCAGTGTTCAAATGATTCAACAGTACCTACTTCAAACGAGTTACATTCTTCTTTCTTATCCAGTTCCCTTTTACCATTACAGTGGAGGGCCAGCTCTTTGAAGCTGGATTTCTCTGGATCAAGATATTAAGCCAAGCAGGTGATCAAGCCACTGTGACCTTTGTGGTAGGAATTTATTTTGTCCAGACAGCGATCGATTTTCAACTGCCAAGGGTTCTTTAACATGCGCAATGTACACACACAGGACCTCTGAGTTTATCGTTCGTCTCCGATAGGACTGGGTTCTTTGATCCCAAACGAGTTACATGGAATCAAAAACCACCAAAATATCCTGATTTCACCAATAAATTTAGAATTACTTGATAAACTTTGACAGGAAGAGTAACACGTTGAGGACAGCCTGAACACAGGGAACACAATGAACACATGTAGTGATTTTAAAAACCTCACCTTGTTTCCAGAAAACCCAACAAACTCTAATAGTCTCATTATTTTACTTGGCAACAATGAAATCATCTGCAATAAATAAAAATAAAAAGACCTGTAATGGAAATTTTATCAAGAGGAAATGCATCATTGTGCATACTTAAGAATCCGCACCAAATTTGGCACCTACATTCAATATGAAATAATTTTTTATACGGCTTTATTGATGTGTGAAAAAAACAAACAACTTTGTGAGCATTTCTGACCACAACTGACGACAGCATAAAATTTAAAGACTTACCAAATTGAAAGTCCCAATGCCCATGGCTACTCCTGTCTGGAAATGAATGGTGTGTTTATCTGACGCTTTCTTCCGATGCTTCATAATCCTATTGCAGTGCCTGTAAATACAATGCATACAAATAAACTGATGGAATCAACGGTATGCAGATAAAAAATACTAAAAAAGGAGGCGGGGGACCAAGATAAATGTTAAAAGTTTTACGCCCTTGGCAAAACAATATAGGTCATATCAAAGACGGGACCTCCAATCTGTAGTCCATCCCCGATAGGACTTAATTCCATATGGAATCCATAGTATAAGGTCAGAGTCATGAAACCGGAAAGAAAGTTCAAAGGAAAAAAAATCCCTAAGTCCCTGTCAGGATTCGAACCCAGTACCTTCTGCTCATGAAGCGAAAGTGTTACAGCTAAACCATTTGCTGGTAATAGAAGTAATACACTGCATAATATTAAGGAGATACAGGAATCATGAACCTACCACTGCCCCTATGAGTGTCTCTCAGCTATAAATAAAACTCAAGAATTCCTGTAGTTTTTTACATAAAGTTCAAAGAAAACACAATCAATCACAACTTTTTCTGATGTTACCAACCAGTGTGATAATGGTAAAGTCTTCTTGCCCGGCAGTGGCCTTTTGACCTATTCTTCTCGATTTCCAACTGCCAAAGGTTCTTTAACGTGCACAACTTGCACATGGGACCTCCAAATTTATGGTCCATCTCTGATAGGACTAGATTCTTGATCTCACCTACCTTCATAGGATCAGGGGAGTGTCAAATTTGTTTTATCCCAAGTTTTATGAAGAAAAAAAAACAACTGTCGCCGCTGGGTTTCGAACCCGATACCTTTCACTTCAAAGGCCAGAACCATACATCTGAGCCACTGGGACCCCTGGAAACAAAATTTACCTACACCAAATTTTTAGATTTTTCTTTTACCAATGCTTCACCTCATATTTGGAATAACTTATCTAATAAAACACGAAGCAGAGAAGATTTTGATTCTTTTAAAACAAATCAAAGAAATCTAAAAACTGAATTTTATTGCCAAATATGTATATCAATAGTATACCATTGATTGATTATGTTCAAATGTTAAATTTTTTATTGTCATGTTGTATGTATCCATATTTTTTTCTGTTTTCTGTGAAGCGCTAACGAGCATTCATACTTCAGAATGGATGTCGGTGCTATCAAAATGTCTATTATTATTATTATTTTCTTTGAGTAACCACATCTTCAAGCCAAGCCATTGTACTTTAAAAAGAGGTCACGGTTGATTTATGATTTTCTTACTTGTATAATTTGTAGCACTCTCTGATCTTGAGCCCTCCTTTGACAAAACTGATGAGGTTTTCATCTTGGATAAATGTCAACATGGCTCTGATCAGCAGAGATTCAGCATAGCATAGTTCAGCATGAATTTCCTCTGGAAATGAACAAAAACAAAAGTGGCAAATAAATGGCAGATCATTGCACGTCTAAATATCTCTACCATGAATCATGAAAAGACTAAGATTTGTAAAACTTAGCAATGATCACCTCTACCTTCAAAAAGAAGATAAAATGAAATAATAACTTTCTTTTGTTGGATTGCTTGTTTGTTGGAAAAGAAACTTATTGACACAAAGGTGGACATAACTCTTTATATATACCTTCTGAATATTCATTGTAATTCTCTTTGGAAGCCAATTTGGTTATAGATGACAAGACAGATGATTTCTTTCTGAATTTATTGCAAGTGACAATGCACTTTTTGATGGCCTCTATGGCATTCTCTATGTCTGCCTGGCAAAAAAAAAAAAACAAGGAGAAAATCATTTAAACAATGAATGAAAAAAAAAAAAAATTGGAAAAATCCAAAGATGGTAACACTAAGACTTAAACAATTCATAACTAAATTACATGTTTGCAAAAAATGTTCATCGTCAATCTACTTTGGATGGACTTGTACAAGGAAGATCTAGGACCTTGGACCATACTTTGAAAATCACAAGCTACTTTAAATTTGATTACCTTAATAAATGAAGAATCAATAATCTTCACTATACATTAAACAGGGGGTTGGGGGGCTTCATGGGGTAGCGGTTAATGCTTTCGCTTTGTGAGCAGGAGGTACTGAGTTTGAATCCCGGCGGTGACGTTGGGATTTTTTTCCCTTTGAACTTTCTCAAGTTTTATGGCTCTGACCCTGATGATTCCAATGAAATGCTGTCCTATCGGAGATGGACTATAATACGAAGGTCCCGCCTTTGATATGACCAAAAATGTGTTGCCAAGGGCATAAAACTAACAATTTTTTTAAACGAAGGGTTGTTTGACAAAACCTAAATAATGATAAACAAAATTTTTAAAAGAGGTTTTACCATATCAAAGGTCATGACAGCTTGTATAAATGAAATGGTTCCATTGCCCAATGCATGATACATGCTCTTTTCAACCCTGGAAGAAAAATGGAATACAATTTTTGAAACAACAAAATGTATTTTACTATGAAACTAGGAGGCAATAATTCATTCATTTTTCAATAATTATAAACCATTTTGAATAGAAGAAAAGGAGTATAATTGAATTTGACTAGCAACCCCCCCCCCCCCCCCCCCAAAATAAAAAACCACAAAAACACCGCCCCCACCCCCATCAAATACTGCTTGTTCATATTATACGTACCATGGTACCATACGCTCTTTGGCCTGATTAAATCTGTTGTTAAAGAAAAGGCCAAGCGCTATATTCCCTTCTCGTATACAAGAATCTAAATTTATGTCGCCATCAAACTCTTCTCTGAAACGAAAAGAAATGTAATACAATATAGAAACAAGCTTAAAAATTAATGATTTCATTTCGATGATAGAGAGGAGAGGTATTTGATTGTTAGAAGAGAAGCACATCGACACAAATCTGTGGTCTTGTGCTGGGAAATAGTCAGACGATAGTTTAAGAAACAGAAGGAGACCCTACGAGAAGTACCCATCCAACCACTTGCAGAGAGAAGAGATGGCCAAGTGGTTAAGACAGCAGACTTCCATGGCAAGGGTCATGGAATCGAGTCTTGCTTCAGGCACATTATTTTTTTCCTCGCCTCACTTGACCCAGGTATAGAAATGGGTACCGGCCAAATAGTTTATAAACAGAAATAGAACTAGAGAGCTCAGAGAGTCAAGTTCCGGTTCCCCATGCCAAATTCAAGATAACTTGCATGAGGTCACTTACTGGCAAAAACCTTTGTTAAATTGGGCACGCAACACCAATGGCTTTGTGAGGAACTTATCCCTCTAACATATACAAGTAGTTCACAGTGGGTTGATCACCTGCTTGGCTTAATATCTTGATCCAGAGAAATCCAGACTCATTGTGCTGGCCCTACACTATAATGGTAAAAGGGAATTGGATAAGAAAGAAAGATATACAAGTAGTTCTATTTATAACCTCTTTGGTACCAGCAGTTCTCAAATGAGTTCTCAAACTGCGATAGACCAGCGTCCTTCATATCGTTAGGTTGAGCTCTAGTCCCTTGAGCCTAGAGGTTCATAAAGGACATACTACTTTAAGATGATGACATAGAAATTCTCAGCCTCCAATGATTACATGAATAGTTCTATTCTATTGACGCAGGGATGTCAAGCAAAGGAAAAATCATATTAATTTTATGCCAAACCACATTCTTAAAATTCTAAAAATATGCCAAATGACTCAGATCAAGGGTAGGTAGAAAAATGAGTGAGCTGGTGAAATGATTAACGTTAGAGAATACGATAACAACGTAATGGATTTTTCTGTTCAATTGCATTGTTGGTATTTCTTTCATGAGTTTCTTTAAAAGCCCTAAAAAGCAATCAGAAAAAAAAAGAAAATTAAAATTCACTTGGAGTACGTTTAGACGTTTAGATGTGTGACATGAACTACTTTGTTAGGCATCCAATATTACAGTGAGCTGGCAATTAGTACGCCATTCTCTCATTGGTTGAAACTGGTTTCTACAGCAAACAAATAATCACTTTTTAAAATGTAGTTATTAAGTAAGATCCAGTAAAAATTGCAGCATTTCACAAAGGGTCATTCTATAATTACTTACATGTCAGCAAAACTATCCAAGGCATCTTCAAATTCCTGATGAGGACAAATAAATCAATAACAATTAATAACATCAAGACGCATCATGAGTCATAAGAATAAGTATCACGAAATTCAGTATCATCTGCCTGAGAAGAAAAAACAAATGACAATGAAAGATATCTTTGGTTCAAATCATGACAATAATAATAATAAATTCTCGAATAACATCAAAATTATTATATAAGTCACACCTGCAACCTTTTTAATGATTACTTTTACAGAAGATTTCAACCGTTCGAATTTATAAGATAGCAAATCTTCAGATTACAAGTACATAAAAAAGTCAGGGAATGTATGTGAAACATTTTTAAAAATTTGTATGCACTAAAATACATCTTTTAACCATTTTACTTCAAAACAATCTCATTACCAAATTGACAACCATAACTTTTGTTACAATGAGCAAAAGCATTAAAAAGGTTAATCATCAGCTGTATAGAATTTTTTAACAAATTCCTAGTTGAATGCTAAAACATAGGTAGGATAAAAATTCATTCCGGGATTGCCCTTTGGGCATCATTTATAGCCCTGCATAGGACTGTTAACAAATATAATCATATGTAAGACTCTGTAGTTTGTCCATTTCCATGCTGCTCTCTGTCGCGTGTCCAATTTGCTAGAATTGCGTGCACATTTTATTTTGAGTGTTCATTTGAATTGCAAAATTGCACCTTTTTGCACACGTTAAATTGTGGTGCTGTCTCCATCCATACAGCATCCAATGGTTCCTTGGAGGAGTAAAAGGCGTCAATGTTGACATTATGGCAAGGTTATAATGAGTAGCTAAGTTGAACACAAAGGACAGTGCCAACCAGGTAAGTGCAAACCAAACTAGCATTTTTTCACTGTCAATGGTGCGCAACAGTATGGTACAAAACATAAAAGAATTGTAACAATTCTAGAAAATCGGACACGCGACAGAGAGTAACACGAAAAAAAACCCACAAATTTTTACCCATCAAAAGAAAAGATAAATCAATGTTCTCCTAAGATATATTTAAATTTACTACATACCTTGGGACAAGGTTCAAATTCAATTTTTTTGTATATTAGAATGAATCTTTCTTGAAAGATTAACTTAAGGAATACAAACAGTAAAACCATCGTTATACTGCCATTCTCCCTTTTCATTAAAGTCCAGTTCTGATAATTTGTTCACTCAAACATTTTTTTATAAGCCATTCTCTTTCAAACACCAACATTCCTTTGGTCCCAGAGTTTGTGGTACAACAAGAGTTTACTGTATTCAAACTCAAAAGCAATGCTTTATTGCTTTAGTTACACATTATATAACAACATCAAATCCCTTTGACCAGGTTTCTTTCTTTCTTTTATCAATTTCTATTATACCTTTCAGTGTCAGGTTTATCTATAATGAATTAACTTCCTCTGCTCCTCCCTATTTCGACTTCTTTTCTAAGCATCAACTTAAATAATGACCTCTGTCTACATTTTCCCAGGTCCACCCCATGGTTTACACTCAAACATCCTTTTATGGACTCTCGGCTCATTCATTCTATTACATGACCAAACCATCTTAATTGTGTTATTTCTATTTTTTGCTCTAAACGGTCTGTTTTAACTTCTCTAACCCCAGTGTTCCTTATTTTATCTCTTCTAGTTTTGCCAACTTTTGAGCAGGTTTCTTTTATACAACAAATGAAAAGCTCAATATATTTCCAAATTATTCCTGCTGTCAGCATCATATATATGCCATAGCTAACCTAATTCCAATACATCAGTGATGATAGTGACAAAAAGTAAAAGGAGATTCTGATTAAATCATAACTAATTTTGCAAATCACAATAATAGTAGAATATCATCTATAAAGAAGAAAAAATAATAAACACAACCAATGATGTCACCGTGACTTGACTAAGTGGAATTCATTTCTCACCCTTGCTGGCACTACTTTTATATTTTTGCATTTCTTGAAAAAAGGGAATAGAGCTTTTTGATGCAAACTGGGCTCCAAGAGTGGGATTAGTTTTTCTATGGTCAACACAAGCAACGGTTTTGTTGATTTGATATGATCTATCAACCAATAAAAGTTTTCCTTCCCTTTCCTCCAAAATGTATAACATCCTTATGAAAGTATTGGGTGTTGCCTACTATCCCTGTAACAGTCATATGACTGATTAGGAAAAAAACATATTAAAAACCCTACCTACTGCCATCGATTAAAAAATCAGAAAAAAATAGAAAATCATTAAAAAATTAAACCAGGGATGGTCAACCTATAGTTTGCATTCTGGAAGTTTTTTTGTACCTTTCCACTTTTATTCTGATGTTTCAGAAAAACTGAAAGATGGCCATTCTAGAAAGCCTGCAAAGGATGAAAAAAAAAGGTTGGCCATCCCTGTTTTAACCAACAAGCAGTCAATATAATGCTATTGATAAAGCAATAATTATGAAGACTATGTTTCGCTTCAGGCATTTAATTATCATAAATGTTGATCCTCATCACCATCCTAACAACTTAAAGGGACATTGTTTTGTGCATACAATAATAGTTTTGCATAATGGGTGCAAAAAATGAGGGATAAATATTTGTGACTAATGTTCATTGACATAAGCATTCATACAACACATTGAAATATTTCATGCTGTACGATACATGTTTCTGAAAGGTCAGCAAGAAACATATACGTATTACTAACCAACTAAAATATACTAACATAACACATAGCATGTTTTCAAAGATACCACTAAACACTTTAAAAATAATATTTAATAAAAAACAAAACACAAGAATCTACTAAAAATAAAAATAAAATAAAACCAAAACCAAGATATTTTGTCCTGAATGTAACATCAACATAGAAGACAATGCAGAAAGTAAATTATATTGAAGTAAACAGAAAACTGTTACTAAAGCCAAAAGCATTGGATGATAAATGAAGCCCAGCTGGATATATCCCGATACAGAAAAGCTCCATCATCCATATCCTGTGTACTAGGTACACCATCTTCTTACTTTCAAGGGTCTGACAACAGATTTGTCCTTTTTATCACTATGAACAAATTGCTGATTTCCACACTTTGGCTAGAGATAAAAATCACAAAGTATAAATACAAATGGCATAAAAACAAACTTTCTATCAATTAGGTTTTATAAAAGTGACAAGGAAATTAATTTTTTTGGATAGCTTGGACTGGAGGAGGATTTGATAGATAGTAATTTGAGATTTGAAGTTAAGAGACTTTAGATAGTGTGTGTATCATTAGCTTAGTTATGGTGGATCCATACTAAATCTTACAAATCATCAAGCTCATCGCTCATGGTTTAAAAATAAGGGTAAGCTTAACATGACAGCTCCATCTAAATAAAAAATGCATCAATAACAATGATCAAAGGAATTTTTTTTTTTAATCTGCAAGGCTCTCCTATCTCTTCCTTGTGAAGATAGAACACAATAAATGGTGACATTCTAAGAAAAATTTGCATATAGGTTATGACCGCCTACATATATGTTGAAATGCAGATTGTAATGAATGTATAATGTATGCCAAATTGAATTGCTTGCAAAAGACAATAAAGATTTA
>JARBEQ010246439.1:0-11515 GCA_030265355.1 Tritonia tetraquetra | reverse complement strand
AGAGAGAGAGAGAGAGAGAGAGACAGAGAGAGAGAGAGAGAGAGAGAGAGAGAGAGAGAGAGAGAGAAAGGGAGAGATAATGTGCCTATTTTTGTATTCTGTAGTGTGCGAACATGTTTCATATTGAAGTTGGTCTCCCCAATGATAGTTTTGAGCATGACCTAGTCATGAATCATGCGCTATAGAAATGCTATGTAGTATTTATTATTATAAGTAGTATGGCTTCACGGTCACGAAGTCGCTTGCCCTAAACTGTGGATATGCTGAAGAGGCTGTTAGTGGTCTGTGCTGAGGTGAAGAGTCTGTTTGGTTTGCTGCTGTCTCCATGAACTTAAAATCCTCAAGTTGTTAGTTTTTCACAAGTGGCAACTCACTGGGAGTAAAACAAACTTCTTCATTTCGTCCCTCCTGTACAATTTGTCCTGGTGGACTAAAGTTTAAAGTTTTTTTAGTTTTATGTCCTTGGCAACTCATTGTAGGTCATATCAAAGGCGGGACTCTTTGTTTATAGTCCATCTCCGATAGGATTTAATCCCCTAAGAAATTCGCAGGGCCAGAGCAAAAAACTAAGAAAGTCTAAAGGGAAAATCGTGTCACTTTCCGCTTCATGCGCATACATTCTCTTTAGGGCATACATAAGCACATATATCATCATTATCATCATCATCATCATCATCATCATCATCATCATGACCAATATAACACTTGAGTGTGACAATTACTTGTGATACTGCCATAATACCAGTAATTCTATAAATTAACAGTACAGTAAAACTTTTTTATACCCCCCCCCCCCCCCCCAATTGGAGAATTTGTTCTCTCAACAATTTTTTTTAGAACGACTTTCTTTTGGTCCCAGAATTGGCGATATATCGAAGTTTCACTGTTCTGTATGTAACATGATATATCAGACTGTTTCTGTTTATATCTCTATTTTCCATCCTTGATTTGATTGTCGTAGAAGGAGGAGAAGGTAGCGGCCAAGCCATGAAGATGCCTGTTGGAGGATTTGATATGCCCAGCAATGCCCTGAACGGTGCCGCAGGAGGATGCCCTAACATGAATACAATGGTAAGTTTTCACCCTCCGTCTAAATTTAGGAAAACAATGAAAGGTGAATGAAAGGATACTTTTATTTGTCCTTTCATGGAAATGTGTATTGTACAGTGGTGAAAACTTATGTAGAGGTCCCAGTGGCGCAGAGGTACGGTTCTCGCCTCTGAAACGAAAGGTGAAACTCGGTAAAAAAAACAACATATATGCCACTCCCCTAATCCTGTTCAGGTAGGTGGGCTCAAGAGCCTAGTCCTATCGGAGACGGACGATAAACTCAGAGGTCCCGTGTGCACGTTGCGCATGTTAAAGAACCCCTACACTGTTATGTTTATTCGACTTTGAGTTCGAACTTCCGGCAGCCTTCATTAGCCTTATGGTAACAGGGAACTGGATAAGAAAGAAAGAAAACTTATGTAGTCAATCATAACACATTACATACTACATTACATTACAATTTATAATTATAAATCAAATACAACACATCAATACAATAATATTACTCAGTTACAACATAGCATGCCCCCCTCATGTACACTATCATCAATGATGGATCGCCAAGAGCTAGGGTGACGTTTCTTGCTCAAGGACAAGGCGAGAATTGCCAGAGACAGATTTCCAACTCGGACTCTTCCAATCTCTGGGCAATCGCTATACCACTGAGGAATCAGGAAGGAGATGTCAGCGGCAAAACTTTTACTACTGTGAAAATAAATGTTTGACCTTAGCCATCTGTTATCAATGAGAAGCATCTGGAAATCAAAAAATGACTCATTAAAAACGAAATAAGAATTATATTTATTAAATATCAGATCCATCTTGCTGTACGCAGCAGCGGAAATCTGAAGAACCAACAAAAAGATTGAAAGGAGACTAAGATGGTTCGAAGGAAGTTGCCTTAGAAAATTACTAAAAATGAAATGGGAAGATAAAGTTACAAACAAGGAGATCACCACAAAGACAGGAGTCAACAATATTGTTGTTGAAGTATGGAAACGAAGATGAAGATGAATAGGCCATTTCCTCAGAATGAAGAGAACAAGACACCCAGTCATGGCTTTGACATGGACACCTCAAGGCAAAAGAAAGAAAGGGAGGCTGATGGGAACATGGAAAAGGACTGTTGAAGAGGAGAGAAGAGAGCCAGGAAAGTCATGGAATGAGCTAAAAAGACTGGCCGAAGACAGAGTTGAATGGAGACGATGTGTTGACGCCTTTTGCTCCTCCAAGGAGTCATGAGATAATGGATGGATGGATCTGTTATCAGGGTAATTGTTAAAAGATACATTTTGTAATATCGGCCAGTGTGGCAAATTCTCCCAGTTCTCACATGGGCTATAGTAATTTGTTTATTAGTCTTGATTATGATTAATAGTGCTCAGTGTATTGCTCATGTTGTCAATAAAGAGTTATGGACACAGTGGGCTGATCACCTGCTTGTCTGAAATTCTTTGATCTATAGCATTTTTGGATCTGTGATCACCCATGCTTAACCATTAACGTGCTATGGACGACTGGTGGTCGTTTGGCTAAAGGTAAGCAACCCTGCTAATTATACAAAGGGATAGTATTTCATGACTTAATGCCCTTTACCAAGGTAAGCAACCCTGCTAATTCTACAAAGGGATAGAATTTAATGAGTTATTGCCCTTTGACCACACCCTGACGCTCAGCTGAATCTTTGTTTTGTGTGTACAATTTAGATTTTAAGTGGGATTTATGTCATTTCTTCGAATTGTAAACACAATTTCCTTTTCATTTCTTTCTATTCAGGTGAGTTGTTGTTCTCATTTACTTAAATTTTGTAAATTTTGACAAAGATGATGGAGATATAGGTCTAGCTCCGAAAGTTTCATGACGTTATCTCTGCAAGACAAGGAGAAATGATTTTTTTTTCTGCAATCTAAAGTTCTGATTTTCCCACACAAAAGAACGTGACTATGGGGGGTGCGGTTAGCTCGAAAAACCCTGGCATGTTAAGGGTTAATGATTGGGGTGCCTACATTCATGTGTCAGTATCTTGTGTGCCTTTCATGACTGAACATGGGGCTGGTCCCAAACAAATAATAACTTTTATAATGATTCATTTTTGTGCCTTGATTTCAGTTCCTTGGTGATACAGACAACCCGTTTACCTATTCTGAGGAAAAAAGCAGTGTTGGTAAAGGAGTGCTCTCCCTTGGCTATTCCTGCAATGGAGAGAAAGTTATTGTTGAGGGAACTGAGGAACCAATTGTTCTTTGGATGGACCGTAAGTTCAACTTTTTTTACTAGTGCCATGTTTGTTTGATAAAGTCCCAATAATACTTCAAAGCAGTGTTGGGGCCAGCTCTATGCTCTACCACAAATGTGACACAACACACCTGCAACTGCCACTGATTGCAGGCATCCTGACCACCATGCATGACAAGATAAGAGCTTGAAATGCTATGGATCCAAGGATTTCAGGCAAGCAGGTGATCAGCCCACTGTGTTTATCATCTTTTATTGACACCATTAGCAATACACTAAACAGTATAAATCATAGAAAAAGACCAAAAAACAAATTTGTTCTTGCCGTCATTATCATCCCTGAGCTCGATATCTACTATAGAAATACGGAGTGGCTATTTTCACCGTACTTTTCTGTCCAAATAAAACTTTTAAAATTCATATTTTCCTTACTTGTTAACCGATTTAGATTAAATAAAGTTTGTTGTTCTCGTTTTTGTAAGCTCTGTCTGAATGTAGTGGGAACAATATGACCCACCACGATTTCATTGGATCGACACCATAGAAATAACTGAGAGAATTAACCACTCCGGGCAATTCATATAACGCTATTATTGTCAATTTTTCATCAAATAATGAAAATTTGATTTGTAAAGATAGAGATGGAGTGACAAAAATGGACATAGCTTAACAAAGGGAAAAAATGGTGTTGTGCTGCCATGAGCATGGTAGTCAAGAAATGAAACCGGGACAACTGAGCTTAACGGGAGTAAGAACACACATCTGGAATACTTTCTATATTACCGTATATTATGTCAGTTCTCCTGCGTCTTTGCAATAACTAAAAAAAGCAAAAAGTACCCCCTACCCCCACCCCCACCCTCAAAAAAAGATATTAATTTTTTTTTAAAGGCTTGGAATGGAAACAAAACAGCTAATCTGTTAATATCAAATATGTTTTATATGTTTGATGTCTCTCTAAATTCAACTCCAGTAATCATGGTTTTATTTCAAATTCAGGAGATTCCAGTGTATATGAACACAGCCTGTTTGTTTTGCTCACCAACACCAAGAAAGATGTGTGGACCAACTTCAATTACCACCCTGTTAATATCACGGACAAGAATTCATCTTTACAAGTAAGTGACTGATTTTATTTTATTTTGTGATATGTCTTTTGATGAGGCTTATAGGAATTTTGTTGTTGATTTATTTATGTATGTTTTTAGACATTCATATACCTATATGTCTAAGGGCCCACGAAAAAAAAGCGCATGAAGTCTAAGAGTGTTGTATATGACAGAGCATTAATTTGTGAACATTTAGATTCAAGAAAAGACACTTTAAAGAGAAGCAAAAGACATTTTTGATGTAAGAACTTAATTTCTCAAAAATACAAACTGATTTTAACTGAGTTTTTGCCTGCGTCCTCACATATACCTCATTTGAATAATACAACATATTTTTTTGGGACATAGTGTGGTATATTTTTTCAAAGATGCTAATGCACACCCCACCCAACTCCCACCTATAATTCAAACTGCTATGATTTAAATCTGTAGGTGGTGCTTGAACCTATTGATGCTTCTGCTGAATATTATGTTTACGTCAAGTACGGGGATCGTCCCAATATGACCCACCACGATTTCATTGGATCGACACCAAATGATGATTCTGAATCTATTGAAGGCTATGATGCTCTCAATGACACGCAGAAAGAACAGTTGAGGTATGCTTTGCACTTAAAATTTCATGGCTACTTCTCTCGCACTCATCTATATATTGAGGCATTATTTCAACCCTAGAGAGAGAGAGAGAGACATGATAGTGGTAGAGAGTCAGGCTCTGTCTTTGTGTTGCCATTCACTGATGTGGGTTTGATCCACACTGTCGACGTATCACTTTTCTTCTTCTATGGCTGTTTTTTTCTAACTCTTTCATATTTCCATCTTTACTTTATAGATATTACTTGATGTTTATCATGTATCAATTCTATGTCTAACATCTACCTTACCATAATCATGTCCTCAGGTACAGCGTGAGACTTCCACTTGAACTGACTGCCGAAAATGGAACTTACTGGATAGGAATTAAATTCAAAAGTATGTGAAGATAACATAGAGGTGTTATATGACTGTTACTGATTAACTTTACTTGTACAAGTTTGAGGTCATTAGAAATATAAATCTGCCCTGAGCTGTGTAAGATATCAGTGAATCTATTTCATACATTGTTGAATACTGTGTTATTGTTTTCAGGGTTAAATAGAATATTTGGTGCCTTTTTTTAACTGATGATATGATTTAAGACATTCGTTAGTTTTTGATTTAATCACTGTAAGAAGAGTGCTTCTAAAATTATAATTTCAAGATTATATAAAAGCTAGATACTGAAAACACAAGAATTTTGTTTTGAGTATGATTTCTTTACAGGGGCTAAAAGAAAATACATAATCTGTTCTAAAATATAAGAAGAAAGCTTTGCTGAATTCCACTATTAATATTATAGATAACGGACAAATAACAAATTACACTGTCCTCGTGGTTACCCCTCAGCTATGAAGACAGAGATAGTTTACCACTTTGGGTTAGCGTTTATGTGTACCCCAAAAATTAGAGCATCAGAAGTAATTTTTATCTAGATTCCATGGAGTTCATTGTGATTTTTCCATTTCCTGCTTAGGTGGAACCATTGAAATCGAGGAGAAAATTGCTAACACCACATACACTTTGTTGAACCTAATCTCTGGCTGTCGATTTTGGGATGAAACCAATGACACTTGGTCATCGGAAGGATGTGTGGTAATCTGGTCTTAATGATAAATTAAATATTATTGTTTTAGAAGTATGGCCCTACACTGGTAAAAGGGAATTAGATAAGAAAGAAAGAAAGTTTTAGAAGTGCCTTTTTCACTATTATTTAGCCAATCCATAAGTTCTAAATATTCAGAAGATGATTTTTATTTAAATATATTTTTAGTATTGTCTTTTAAAATGAATGATAAGTCTTCATGTAAGGAACATTTAAATAGAAAGAGCTATTCTATACTACCTATACAAAATCCACACTTCAAGGTATTTCTTCCAATTGCTGACCTTCAACTCCATCTTTACATGACACTTTGTCCCCTACATTCAAAACTCCTGTCTCTCTCTCTCTCTCTCTCTCTCTCTCTCTCTATATGTGGTGTCTTCTTTCAGGAAAGTAGCCTTCATGATAGCCCTTCTGTAGTCATCTCTGTCCAGTGCCTTCCTCCCTGCTGTTGTTACATCGATTTCTAAGTCTCTTTTCAATGTCATCGTGCTGTTCTTTCTAGTCTTTTTATGTGGCCAAAGTATGTTAGTTTTCTTTTCTTTAGAGTTTTGAGAAGCCAGTCTTTTCTATGCGCAGTTGGTCTAGAATGGTCTCGTTTTTTCTTTTTTGTGTCCATGGGATTCTCAACATATTTCTATAGCATTTCATTTCAAAACTCCTGTATGAACCAAAATTCCAAAATCAGATTTTTTGCACTTTTATAATTGTGTCACTTTTTGTTATTTATTCTTTTGACAAGGTTTCATGTGAATATCCACAAATCTCTAAATAACTGTATCTCCTGTAAAAGAGTCTTACTTAGAGAATGACTTTATGATACAAGCAGACAGTTAGATTAGAATAACAAGAATAACTTTATATGTTTTGCAACCTTGTTTGCTCCCTATCTATCAGGTTGGCCCTCTGACCACCAAATATAAGACTCAATGTATGTGTAACCACCTCACATCTTTTGGGTCTGATGCAGCAGTGGCCCCCAACACTATAGATTTCAACAATGTTTGGGCAAAATTTGACCTGACAGAAAATGCTGCCGTGTTTTCTACAGTCATTGCGCTGATTGGTGTTTACCTACTCCTCATGATCTGGTTACGCTACATGGACAAAAAGGATCTTATCAAGGTTTGATGTTTGTCCACAATTTCATCAGTTAACTAGTAACTTTTGTTTTCTTGGATAAATGCCATGTAGATTTTCTACTCAATGATTTGAGGATTTTTCTTGATATTGAGCCATTAGGTTTTGTACAGAACTAATCTTTTTCTTTTTTTGTGTGTGTTTCTGTTATAAATCGGGGAAATAAAAGATAGTATATCAAACTTAAATGTTACCAAAGTCAATGAAATCATTTTGAGTAAATGTTCATCATGATTTATATATTATAGATATCATTGGTGTCCGACTATAACTGTGTTAAAACTGAATAAAGTCACTTTTTTTAAAAAGAGGGGAGTTTAAAATAATTGTATTCAAAATGTTTTGTACAGCCAAAAACTATCAGTACAAATGGTTGGCAAAATTTTGATTCATTATGTTGTTATAAGTGGTAAGAAAAACAATATACATAGATCCAGAGACTGAAATTGATATTTGTTACTTGTTCTGAGCAGTGGGGAGCTTTGCCCTTGGAAGACAACCTTCCAACAGACAACTATCACTACCAAGTGACCATACAAACTGGAGTGCGTAAACACGGCGGCACAGAGTCACAGGTTCGATTCATTGTATCAGGAGAAGAGTCTGATACTGGAGTTAGGAGACTTTCTGTGCTGGATGGAGAGAGGAAGGTAATAACAAATGTATGAGTGTACACATTTTTGGGGAGGTTTTTCATCTGAAGCATTGAGGTATTGAAGAATATACTCAAATCAGACCAGAAAATAAAAACAAATGACTTGTTTCCAAACTTTGTTTATTTTTATGTTGTTAGTTTCACATCCTTTTCAATGTACTTGGGTCACCTCAAAGGCAGTCAAATATGACTTCATGACTCTCCAGGGCAGAGCCTCAAAACTTGAAAACCCAGAAAGATCCGGATTAAAGATCCTACATAGGCCGGACATTTAACCTCTGCTTCCATTTTACAGTCCTAAAAGCACTTAGTAAAAGAATTAACTTGTATATGAATTATATAAAGTACTTGGTCATCTTATTGATTTGGTCATTTATCAGATGTCATCTGTGTCGTGTGCTTAATGCTTTTACTTCATGATTGAAAACAAATAAATTTAAAAGGAATGAAAGGGGAGCAGGCATAAGTCATGATAATTGATATCAAGTAAACATGTTAATGTAAAATTGCCAGAACAATAGCCATAGAAGAAGAAAAGCAGTTTGTCGACCGTGTGGATTGAACCCATGCCTGCAAACGGCAACACAACCTAGCCAGAGACAGAGAGCCACAGGCTCTACCAACCGAACGAATCCCCCATAGAATGACTTCTTCTTTGGGTGTTTTTCTGGCACTTTCACATTTTACATCTTTACTTGAAAACAATTTTAAAGGTAGCGGACAAATTATGGTTAACAAGCTATATACGGGTTCAAATTTGACAGGAATTTATTGACAGTTTCTCTTTACAATTTTTTTAATCAATGTTCATTTTTTTTGTGGTAAAAAAGACATCATGCAGATGAATATAATAATCTGTTCTATTCTGTCTGATCTTTTGTCCCTTTCTAGTACTTACCAAGGGGTTCCATCTTGAATTATGTGATGAGTGTAGAATCGGCGCTGGGACCACTCACATTTTTACGTATTTGGCATGACAACAGCGGAAAAGGTACAAGAAAATCCTGGTTTCTTGATCAGGTTCAAATCAATGACTTGCAAACTGGAGAAAAGTGAGTTACATTCTCAATTACACACTTATTGAATTTTTAGACTCGACACTTAGCTTGCCCACTGTACATCCCTTTGTTTGCCAGCTGTTTAGCAAGAAGCACAGAAAGTGACCCAATTCTGAAAAAACTCCATATACACTAAATTAGAGATGACCTAATGAACCTTATCAGATCAAGCATTGCAATCACACTTCTTTCAAAACTGTCCAAGAATCAGCAATCTCTCTCTAACATCTTCAGAATCTGAGTTACATTGATTGGGCACGTTCTTTTCATGAAATAACTTAGTTTACACAACAAAAACAACAAATACTTGCCTTTAAAAATTTAGAGAGACGGCTGACGATGTTTCAGACCTAGGCAAGTAACTCAATGACGATTATCACTTCACCTCCAATTGCCGTCATAGCATGAATGCGATGCTTTTCGAAAATTTGTCGGCTATTGAAAAGGACAAGCAAAATGTTTAAATTTGAAAACAAATATAAGAACTCTAGAGATGTTTTTCAAATGCCAAACAATTCCACCTTTGTCTTTTTGACATCTTTCACATTGTTATGGTAGTTTATCTCTTTTTCGTCATTCTCATTCACTCTGTCACATGTTGATTTTAAACATTAAATGAAATGGCTATGACAACTCTTTCTTCATACATTTATTTTGATCATAATCCAGATTCATTTTCCTGTCTAACCGATGGTTAGCAGTGGAACAAGACGATGGGATGGTCGACCGAATCCTTCCTGTGGCAGGCATTGACGACCTGATTGCATTCAAGCAGATCTTTTCTTCCTCTGCCAGGAAGAAGCTAGCCAATGACCACATTTGGTTTTCCATCTTCTCACGGCCAACAAGGAGCAATTTCAGCCGAGTATGCTTAGTTTTTTTCTTTAGAAATCTCTTTTCATTTTCATTGCTAGGCCTGAGGTCATATAAACCCCAGTGACAATGAAGAATTATTTTTTTATACAGGACTAGCACCTGGAATCATTATCTCACCCTTTACTTGATGATGTATTAGCATAAACATTGGATTCATTTCATGACATTCGATGACAAAATTATAAATAATTAAAGTAAATATACATTTCAAGGCAGAATTATTTTTTTTCCTTCCCATTGTGCCTCTTTTTTCATCATTTTCAAGAAGTTTTGAAAAATTATCCAAAAGAGGTAAATCAATTTGTTGTCAACATATTAAACTACACAAAATACACTTTTCAATGATCTTAAATCATTCAGGTATCATCATCAGTGATGTTTCTATGATTTTTTTTCATGGCAAAAAGTCTGTTATTCAGTGTTTTTTCCTTGTACAATTCTCTGGTATTCAGTGAGTTAAATTTCTCTTGTGATTTATTAAAAGCTAAGATCAGTTATGATGGGAGGGGGTCCCAGTGGCGTAGAGGTCCGGTTCTTGCCTCTGAAGCGAAAGGTACATGGTTCGATTCCCGGCAGCGTCAGGTATTTTTTTTCCGTGAAACTTGGTGAAAACCTATATGCCACTCCCCTGATCCTCTTCAGGTAGGTGGGATCAAAGAACCTAGTGCTATCGGAGACAGACGATAAACTCGGAGGTCCCGTGTGCACGTTGCGCACGTTAAAGAACCCTTGGCAGTTAAAAATTAATAAGAGTAGGCCGCAAGGCCGCTGTCCGGGTAAAATTAATCCTTACCACAAAGGTCACAGTGGGTTGATCACCTGCTTGGCTTTATATCTTGATCCAGAGAAATCCAGGCTCATAGTGCTGGCCCTACACTCTAATGGTAAAAGGGAATTGGATAAGTAAGTCAGTAAGTTATGATGGGAATATTTTCATTTCTTTATAATATCATTTACTGAAGGAATACATAAACTTACCCTTCATTGCTTGTTTTTATTGACTATAAGAGGCAGAGAGACAAGAAAAATCGTGGACAGCTTGTCACCCTAAATGGGGACGGAGGGAGTCGCTTGCATGTTGGCAGCAACGAGAGATAGGTAGGAGTGGAGGGGCATAACCGCCTCCGCCAGTTGGCACAGTTTCTGACATGACAATCATCTTTTCCCCAGGTACAACGTTTATCATGTTGCATGTCCCTCCTATTCCTTACCATGATCACCAATGCCATGTGGTTCAAAGGAGATAGTGACCAGAAACAGGTGACAGCTATCAAACTTGGACCGTTCTCTTTCACACTTGCACAGGTAAAATACAACAGACAAGATGATGTTCTTTTCATTGAATCTGTCTTGTTTGTCACATGGCTCCTAATGTGTGTGTGTGTGTGTAATTTGATATGGCTGTTTGCAAAAATATGAGATTGTTCATAACAGAAGACTCCCTTATTATTATAACTATTATCATTACTAGTAGTAGTAGTAGTAGTAGTAGTAGCAGTAGCAGTAGTAGTACTAGTAGTAGTAGTGGTGGTAGTAGTAGTAATAGTAATAATGATATGTACATTTATATTGCGCCTTCCCTCGTAAGAGCTCAAGGCGCATTACAATAGTAATATAAACAATTCATTCCTACGACAAAAAGGTCACAGTGGGTTGATCACCTGCTTGGCTTAATATCTTGATCCAGAGAAATCCAGACTCATTGTGCTGG
>JARBEQ010246438.1:0-17471 GCA_030265355.1 Tritonia tetraquetra | reverse complement strand
CTCAAGCACTCCCCATGAACAGCCGGTAAGGTTGTTTGGATGTTGGATGGGTCATCCTGACGAGAGCTGACAGGACAACTTACATCACTCACACATCCCGAAGAGTGGATTTAAGGCAACGTGCAAAGATTCATTAATACAAAACCACAAAACATCACCAGAAACAATTAATTATGATTGTATAATCACAGTCATCAGGCAACGACAGTGACAAATTGATAAAGACAAAAATAATGTGTAAAAGTAAAAGAGATACATGTCAAAATAACAGACAACCAGAAATACAACCAAAGAGTGTTGTGTAAAATTAAAATGTTCCATGTGTGATGAGAAAATTCAAACAAGATTTGTGCCACACATAAAGTTAAAAGGCCTATAATATCTATTGTTGTACTTTTAACTAACAGATGAGTACCCTTGGTTGTGAAACTTAAGTTCCATCACTGCCATTGTATTGATTTACAAATTACTAAATTTTTGGGTATAGCATAATTAGAATCTTTCACCACCATGATTAAATCAGATTTATAAAAGATGTAGCAGAGTTAAATAACAAGTGGAAAAGTGGCACTTTGAAATAACATGACAAAAAAACATAGATCATGTCCCTTTCATGAGCTTACTGACCACACCTGACATAGCATGGCCAGTGCAACAAGCCACATGATAGAGGTGTGATAATGTGGCACGCCAATGACTCAAGCACTCCCCATGAACAGCCGGTAAGGTTGTTTGGATGTTGGATGGGTCATCCTGACGAGAGCTGACAGGACAACTTACATCACTCACACATCCCGAAGAGTGGATTTAAGGCAACGTGCAAAGATTTATTACGGAGAGATAGACAAAAAATAAATCACACAATCAAATGTCTAAGCAAGACAGTTGAGAAATCCCAGTCAGCATTATATAAATAATCATGTTACGCATTTTTGTGGTAACACTAAACAAGGATTATGCACCCCCATTATATGATCTGCAATCCACATGGTTCAGAAACCATAACTATATCGTCGCTATCGGATTCTAAAAATACAGGTTCTTCTTCCTGTGATGTAAATGTAAATTTAGACTTCAAATTTGATGTGGGAAAACTTGTATGGTTAGTTCATGGCACAAAAAATTGCATTTTGATTGACTGGCACATTTCCCATTCAAAACAGGATGGTTTCCAAGTATTGAGTGTCTTTTACTTTTAGTAGGTAGTCTGAACCCACTTATCGGCGGCCGTAGCCACTGCACAGAGGGTTAAGTCATTGAATTCAACTCTTCTTTTCTTTATCATTTTTTAAACAAAATATAATTAATTATACATCAATAAAAAGATATAAGATCTTTACATTGATATAATCTTAGACTAGTTTTATTAACTGTCGTATTGCTGGCCAAAATCAGTTTTTTTCCCCCCATGGCTGACTGACGGATTTTCGTGGACCCCCCTTTTCTGCGCACCAATCCATTCCTAAACTTTGCTATTTTCTGTTCTCTGATTGGCTGATTCTGACAGGGGAAATGATAACCTTCAGATCGGTGTAAGTTTTGTTGACCTTTGACACCCGGACTGTAGTAAAAAAGCATTGTGAAGATTACGCGAGCTTATTAGAAAATGTTAGCGTTTTTCTCTTAGAGGGAAGCTTCATGTCATTTTAAAGCTTATTCAATTATCTTTTTAAAGAAACCAAAGCTTCATTTCATTCATTTGTATGAGTGCGCAAATGCTTTCTGCAAAGGGTGTTTAAGCTGAATCGGGGAAAATCCTCTAGCCCGCATGACTGTCTAAACCAGTCGAGTCGACTTGAATAAGACTATAGATGACACAGATCCTTACAGGTGAGATATTTCAGTGATTAAACTAGTGAAAAATTACTGAATTATGAATAAATCAATACGATTTTACTTTAATTAGGCAGATTTTAACAGAAAACTTCGATTGAGAATTGTCGAATAATGGCCGCCATTTCTAATTCTTGGTTTGGGACAAAACCTTACAACGAAAGGTACTAAAAGGTTATTGATAAAGAAAGAAAGAAGGTTTGGGACAAAATATTATCAACAGGGGTGTCAAGATAGAAGGATAAACTATGTGTTGCTATATCTTATGTTCAATTATGTTATTTTTCTTGTAAAACGTCACTTATTTGTGTAAATAAACTTAGCTTAGTCATTTTATACGCTAATTGATGAGCGTGGAGTGGTCAGAGTGCCTGGATTTAAACCGAGTATCTTGTGCATCTTTTATGGCTGAACATGGGGTCGGCCCCAACACTGCTTTGCGCAGTATTAATGGGGTTCGATCAAACAAAAACAAAAAACTTCCACGGTCGTTTTAAAAGGTGAATTAGCACCCCCTCTATTCGCAAATAATGGGCTGCTCCAATAACAATAATAAACAGTAACCACTGGTACTATGAGTAGGTATTTAATTAATGTCACCTCAGATATCACGAGGACTGAGCTGTTCCTGGGTCATAGTCCAGTCAATCTTGTTGAATCTTGAGTTGTATTTTTATTTGTTGTCTAGTTATTTAATATTCTTAAGAGTTTTAATTTTCAGTCCTGATTCCAGTTTATATTTACGTCGTCAGCAAAAAAATAAAACCTGTTCACTAAATCGCCCGTGGACCGCCCACGTTATTTCGTTTTCGACAGTGTCCGGTTTCTGTTTCTACATAAACGGAAATCGTAGTCTCACCCGGAAACGAATATGACTGTGTGCACAAGTAGACACATCCCTTTGTCTGGGGATTTGAATTGTCTCAATCGCATCAGTTCTCATTGGGATATCGCCATGTGAACACGCCGCATTGTTTCTCGCTGTGATTTCTTTCATGGATTTACCGGAGAATTCTTTTCGACAAGTTCCTTACTGGGACTCTTTACCACAACAAATCAGTAAACGCCCATTGTTGCCTCCTTTTCTTTTCCCCCCTTTTTCATGTTTAGTTCCTTTCCTGTCATAAGTTTTTAAATTGCTTTCTCTGTCTTCCTACTTTTCTTTTCTTCTTTTTTTTTGGTTTTGATGTTCTGTGATTGAATGTATTTTCCATTGCTTTCTTCTCTAATGTCATTCCTTTACCTGTTGTGATGTTCCGTAATTGAATCGTGTTGTCCTTTGTGACTTGATATTATGACTTGGTGTTATTATTTGATGTTGTAAATCTGTATTTTCTGTCTATTAATTTTAGGTCTCCTCTATTCCCTCCCCCCCTTTTTTTCTCTCTATATGTCTCCTCCACAGCTATGTAGCATTTATACGTATTATATCTTGATATAATTTACTTTTTCTCAATCTTTGACTTGACACTTGTATCAATTAGTGTGATTGTGAATTCTGATTTCAATATTTTTTTTTTTATCACAACATACTTGTAGCCTATTATAAAGTTATATTTATCTAAAACTTCATTATTTTCTGTTTATTATAGTATTTTTTTCTTTTTTCTATTTTTCATGATTTTTCAATAAATCACCCTCTAAATTTAGAAGAGTCATTTCCCTTCCCTTAGTGAGACCCATTGTTTAATCTTGGTGTCGGGCCAATGGTGAATGAGTTAACGTTACACAGAAATACCATTGCCATGCCTTAAAAGCATAACTATTTTGTGGATAACTTGTTTAGACAGTTTTGGCAGTGAATCTTGTAAGGTCTGGATAAGGATTTCTGTCGAGAATTTTTTTCATCCTAAATAAATATGTTGTTTTCAAACTGTTCATGGCTTTGTATGTGTTTTTGTGTTTATTCTCCATTTAGCTCTTGTTTTTGTGAGCAATTAGGTGCCAAAATTATCAAAATTGGCTTGTCGTCACGACTCTTATCGCGCCACAGTGCAAAAAAAAGTGAAATTTTGAAAATTGAAAAGTTTACAATTTTTTCTTGAAAAATAAAACCCCACAATCTCAACAACAGCATAAGAGAGTGGTATTCAGGACTATACACTTCTACCCTTTATATTTTCTATCTTACAGGTCTCTAAAAATGGGGGAAATTCAAATTTAGAAATTGCAAAAATGACCGTTTTTACACTGCTTTGATGTGTGGATAGTTTTAAATTTGGGTTCAGACTACCTACTAGTTAAGTACTTGAAAAGCATTAATTGAGAAAATATGCACTTATTTCTATGCCTATATTCAAACAGCGACAAATTCTCATAAGGAAACATTGCCGAGGTCTCTCAAAACGCATATTTTCAAACCATATTTTTGAGATATTCGCAATGTACTTTTTTTGTTTATGTCTTAAAAAATAAGCTTTGAATATGGTTTTAGGTTTAAAAATATGAAAATATGGATGGAACTACATTTTATTAAATATTTTTAATCATTTAAATTGTTAAAAGAAATAAAAAGGAAAAATGTATTTTGACAGAAAATAGCCAGTCGTGTTGCTCACTGTGCTCAAGTTTATGTCAGTCAAAATAATGGTTATGATAGTCAAGATCCAGATGGATCAAAGTCACCCCTTTGCCTGTCTCATTGTACCGTTGTCCATCAAGCCATTTCTTCTAGTCTACCCATTCATCTATCTATCTTATTAATTTTTTTCTAACATATGTCTGTGAAAGGTTGCATGATGATATGGCACAGTCTTCTCCACTTTCTGTTGTATATTAAGTTTTGGTTAATTCAATAGTTTAAGAATAATTGACATAAATGAAACACAATTGTACCATTTCCGACTAGAGCAAAACTAGGACATGTTGATTCACTTTTGATTTTGTTTACTAATAATAGTAGCCACCGTTCATACAGACACATTCACATCATCTTACCAATGCGTCCAATCTTCATGCCAGAACGGGCAAGAGCTCTCAGGGCTGACTGGGCACCTGGGCCGGGGGTCTTGGTCCTGAGCAGAAAATAAATTTTATGAGAAATTCAAATATCTTTTATATATGAACCAGTGTCCTGCTATAGACGGAACATATGAGTTCTACCCTAATATCATTAAAAGCGAAATCCGGCTTTTTCCACTAATACGCACCACTATGGTAACGCAAGGTAAGGAAACTTTCATGCAGAGGCTGGTCCATGGGCCATCACCTTTCATATTTCCTTTTTTTTTGCAAATTGTAAGCTCTGTGGCTTTACTAATCACTGAATACAATACAACAGGACAAGCATTATGTTACAAACAAACTAAACGAAATGCTGTGAATTGGAAACAGAGTAAACAGACTGATGACCGCAGTGATCGCCAGGTAAGTGGTGAGACGAGGGGATGGGATTCTCAGGCGGGAGGCGAGACGTGCAATGCGATTATAAATAACTTGCAGGACACATGTAAAAAAAATGGTTATTATTGTTGTTAATACTGTTGTCAAAATTTCCAACTTCACACACAAAAAAACATGGAGTTCCTCACTTTTTACCCCACATGTCGCAGATCAACCACATTTTGTTGCCTCCACCTGTCGCTGTATCTAAGCTTGCTATCAGTGAGAGATCACTAACCGGTGCTTTCAACAATGGATACCTTATATTTTCCTGATACGCGCACTCCTTATGCTTGTTGCTATGTGATGTTTTTTATTCGACTCGATTTGAGTGATTTCTGTGTCATTTCTAAAAAATATATATTTTCAGCCGGATTTCCATCGATCTTGTTTTTCATATTGAGTCGTCACCATTTAGCGCGATTTCACTTGAAAACCATTGGAATCGCTGGACATTATTGGTTTTATGAGCTAGTCGACTGTCTAGACTTGACTTTCTGGTAGATTCAACGCATTTCTATCCAACCTTGTTTCGATAAATTCAAAATGTATTAGGCCTATTTCTATTCAAGATTGCGGATATTTGGTTATTTAATTGAAAATCATATAATTTACTTCCTGAAAATTTGGGGCAGTTTTATGAAGTTTTAAAAAAATCTATCCCCCTGTGATTATCCAATTGCTACCTATGTGGGGGCGAAAGGTAATTCTTGTAAAAGGCTCAGGTGATGTAGTTAGAGTAAAGAGTCTTATCCAAGGACAACACACCAATCACAACCACTTCAACTTATCCATGCCCCTTTGAATCATTACCCCCAAAAAATTCTTCCACATAATGACGGTTCCAAATTTATATTATCACAGAGCTATTCAAATGGTATAATTATAATAATTCAGGACTAATAAATTCCACAATTTCAATACCCAGACTTGGGAGATCTAAAAGGGACGATTGAGTGACATTAGATAAATAAAAAACAAAAACCTACCTGTTACCACCAGTAGCTCTCAGTTTAATATGCAAAGCTGTAATGCCAAGAGTCTTGCAACGCTCAGCAACATCCTGAGCTGCCAACATAGCGGCATATGGGGATGCTTCATCACGATCAGCCTTCACCTTCATGCCACCAGTTACACGGGCAATGGTTTCCCTGAAAAGTTAGATTTTTCAAAAATGTAAAAAAACACAAAAACCATCCAATAAAACAAACCCCAAATCATTTCAATCATAAATCTTATATACGAGTTCTTTTTATTCCCAGCTAGTATTACAGTAATTATCCACCAATCAATTTACCTGGGTTACAGGGTCTTTTTTTAAACAGTAAAAAATTCAATGTCTTACAATTTCAAGTCGAATCTTAATTCTTACCCAACTAGTAAAACAGAGGTGTCGGGTAAGATAAAATATACAAGCAATAATGTGAAGATAACAATTGAAAGGATGACAGTGTGAGAAATAGAATAATCCAACGTAATGAGAAGTTAATGATAGGCACTTAGAAAGCTGTGTTTAATTCAATTGAACTGCAAGAAGTAGGAAAGAATGAAGAGAGTAATATGAGCTGTTTTGTGTTCGACTCCCATCCCTATAAATTAAATCATTGACGCTTTCCCCATCCCTAGGTCTATAAAATACGATAAAATAATATAACACTTGAAACCTGCCATCAGAGATGTTCCCAAGATACTTTGTGCATAACCATCTTATCACGCACATGGAAAGAGAACATACAATATTTGAGCAAATAATGTGCGCTCCCCTCTTCGCGAGACTCAGACACGCGACGTCTGTCATCAGCAGTGCGCGAAAGGCTAAACACACACACTGCGTGGCAGGCTGTGTGTTAAGAAGGGTGAAAGAGCGGCTTGAAACGGCCTGAAACATGTGTATCCGAAGGATAAAGTGCAACTTGAAACAACCTGAACGGCCTGAAAAACACATGGGTGCATGAGTACGGGGGAAGAGCGATTTTGAGCTGCTTTAAACACACGACCTGAGATGTGTGTGCATGGATGCAAAAGAGCGATTACAGCTGCTTTAGACACACACGGTCGCGGGCATGAATAATGTGTGAGGAACAAAGAGGAATCTGACCTTGATCGGTCTACTTAAGTAAGTGCATCAAACTTATCAGAGGCTGTAAAGAGCCGTTTACAGGGCAATACAAGAATGTAATTTTTTTTTTTAAATCAGGCAAAACCTGAGGCATGTACATCCCTGTGAACACAGCCGGGAAATCTTTGGATAAAAATTTTCGGACAAGCAGATGATCAGCCCATTGAGTCCTGAGCAGTGTTAATCAAAGACAGGCCAATAAACAATTTACTGTAGCCCTTGTGGGTACCCATTCTGTTATTGATCAAAACTGGGAGGTCATATCACTTTGGGCATATTTTGATTTGTAAAGAAAACATTCAAATTCAAGTCTTAGTTTTTCTATTCAAGTTGATAATCATGCCACTCACCACGTTGCACGCGTAAGCAAGTCTGACTTGCATTCAATATGCAATTAGGACAAACCATACCCTGCTGTGTAACATGCAAAGCCCATCCACAAATCAAAATAAACACACATACAAGTTTCAAGTAGTCTTTTCTATCATTATAAGTGATGAGGCATCAACGGTAGGCACAGGGCATGGATGCAAGTTATAGGATATTGAAACTCAAAAGGGAATAAGAACATCAGGGTTTCCAGTTTATTTTCCACAGGTCTCGCCAAATCAAACAAAGAAAAAACCCTGGCAACTCACATAAAAAACCTAGCAAATTGTCACAAACAGAATTTTGTCTAAACTTTTCCTTACACTTACAGGAAACTATCTTATGTAAAAATACAGTTAATTGTCGCTCACGTTTCAAAAAAAAAAAAAAAGTTTTTACAAAAATGCTAACATTTAGCAGGAAAATTGTTAAACTGGAAACCCTGGAGAAAATCACGAACTACTCTGGTCCACAAACGATACTCGCAAGATCATGATCAACCGATTCTGGTTGGGAAAAAGAACATTTCTTGTTCGCAGCACGGTTGCAAATAGTCACTTCAGAGACGAAAACAAGAGTAGCAGATAGAACAATACAAGAAAAACTAATTTTGCAACATGGTTTGGGGACAAATAAAAACTGTTCTTTACTTACTTTCCTGACAAATCAGTGACATGGACGAAAGTGTCATTGAAGCTAGCATAGATGTGAGCTACGCCAAAGACATTTTCTCCTTCTTTTGCCTGTGGTCCCAAGACCACTTGTTCCTGTTGTTGGGTCTTTCCTCTTCTTGGAGCCATCCTAGATAAAAATGATATAGAAATATTTTGCAAAAACTATACAATAGTAATAGCGAAGTGAAAATCCACACAAAAATAGATATGCCTATCTCGGTAAATTCATATTTGAGTCCAATATAATATATAATCACAAAAGCTACCACTAAAACTAATTAAAATGGCAACTCGCTTGTTTGATAAAAGAGCATATCCAGGTTTATTAATCCTCTGAATGAATTCTGAAAGATGCATTCCATCTGTCAGATTCCTTCACCTCCTTCCAACTCCAATTCCATCTGTTTATACTATAAAGTCAATTTCTTTGGCACTGTCACCACGTTTGATGACACGTCTCAACATTTTTCATTTCCTGTTAGATACTTATCTCATTAAAACTGAATGAAAACCAAAATATGAGCAATGGATGTCTGCTGATACCTTGATTTTATAGACAATTGGTTTAATGGACTGACTTTGATGAAAAGATAAGGTCGAACATGATTCTGACTCCTGATTGTTTGTTACTGACTCCTTAGGAGTTGAGTGAAAGAATCACAGACTCCTAAAGATGTCACGGGCTTGCCAACGAAAAGGGAAGTGTGATTAATGATAATGGCAGTAAAAAGGTCAGCCTCTTAAACTTCTGTTTTAAATTTTATCGACAGGCAGGTTTTAATTAATAGCTGACGTTCGCAGCGAATGACCAACTAAATAGCAGGCGGAAGTCTGACAGCTATGAATACCTCACGTCAACACATTCACATTATATCTAGTAGAGTAGAGGCCTAATCTCCTAGTCTATATCTATTTTATTATTAGATAATAATATCAAAAGCAAATTCTGCCTCAAAGAAAAAATGAAATATCCTAGTCCTACTCATTTACAATAGCAATTTTCCAAAAGTTAAAGGATCCTCCTATCACCTCTGATGTCTAACTAACTAGACGACTATGATTGAAGGGCCTGCTTCAAGTCTAGATCATCTAGTGTGGGTCTAAATTTGGACAGCCTAAGAATAAAAATTAGTTCCGTAGTAATCTGAAGTGGGATTAGTACAGTAAAATCAGCCATGAGCTGGACAGTAAGATCTAGACCAAAATCACACCATGGAACCATCACAAAGAAAGCAAACAACATCAACGCATTCCTTAACAGAAACATCAGGTCCTGTCCACAAGAAATAAAATCTCGGTGCTATACAACATTAGTCCTCCCGGTAATGGAATATTTATCAGTAATTTGGGACCCTACAACAGCCACGAACATAACCAAACTTGAGAAGGTTCAGCGTGCTTTGTTGTGGGAGATTATCGTACTACCAGCAGCGTCACATATGAAAGATTTGGAATGAAGAAAGCAAAAGTCACCACGCTTTTCAAAGCCATTCATGAATCCATCGACGTTCCTACAGACCGACTTGTAATGATGACATGAAAAACAAGGGGCCATAAACTCTACGTTCCACACTCGAGGACCAACCACATGCATTCTTTCTTCCCATCAGCCATAAGACTGTGGAACAATTTGCCACCAACTGCGGTCAGAAAACCTGACGTACAACAATCCTTCTGGGAGTTTGAAAGGTCACACAATGAGCGAGCCCTTGTACTTGTATCCTTTGTTCCGTGTTTTCATGTTTAGATTAGATGACTTGTTTATGTATATCATTTTGCGACAATACACCAGACAGAGGTGGTCTGCAAATTAACGGAAGAAGTGGTCTGCAAATTAACGGAAGAAGAAGACGATATCATACCTACTATTTCTACCCTTACTAATTAGGAGTAAGAGACTGTTACTGTTAGAAGTTAGGCATAGAAGTTAATAATACAGAGCGATTTGGAAATTTAATTGATTTATTAAAGATAGTACTCTTATTTACAGTATATATATTTCAAGTCTTGACTTTCAGAAACAAAACTTAGGTTTGAATCCATTGGTTTGTCTTCGACACTGCTGGAAAATCATGATCGAAAACAATGTTATCCTACAAGTTGTTTACATTTGTCAATTGCCATCAAAGACGTTTAATTGCCATAAACAACAGAGATCGGTCATCGGTCACGTATCATATGGATCATGGACAATTCATTTACACATACAATTAAATTTGTGCAAAAATACAATCACAGGGGGGCGATGGAAGAGGATTTTCAATCTGACCCATTCGATCATTACCTGAGGAGTGGAAAAGTGTATTGTAAAAGGACGGAAGTTGGTTGACGACGAAAACTTCCTGTTGGATCTAGATTAGCAAATCATTTAAGTTGAAGAGTTCGTTTTTCTGAATTTACGTCCCTTTGTTCCCTTAGGTCGTAACACAATAAAAAAGGATCTAAAAATGAGATTTAAGACCTTTTTTAACACATAAAGGTCTTATCAAAGGCGGTTCAATAGAACTTGAGACGATTCCACGTGAATCTCTATGACAGAGCCATGAAAACTCTGAAAGGACCAGAGATAAAATCCGGACTTGAACCCTGTCCTCCGCGCACCGAAGTCGAGTGGCATGCCTAAAATAGGATCTGCTGATAGTTTTTAAAAAGATAATAAAAAGGTAAAGGAAATGTGTAAACTTCCAACAGGGAGAAAGCACAGAGACGTAGAACGTGTCGAGCAACAAAAGTCCTTCCTCAGCTAACAAATAAAAAACACGCGCGTCCCTGTGCATTGTCCCTTTTGGAAGTTTCAAATTTCCTTTACCTTTTCTTTTTGTTTTCACCCATTCAAGCCAAAGTTTCCTTTACCCTTTTACAAATCTTTCTCTGCTTTCAGATGTACATGGACTGGATGAATGGGCATCGGTGTGCCTTTCGCGTCTTTCTTTTTCTTTTCTTTCTCTCTGCCTTGATCTTTTCTTGTTTTACCTTTCAATGTCACGTTTGTTTGATAATTTGGGAATACATTATTGCAATCGTCGCTTACTTAGCACCGCCTTTTTAACATGTAGTTATAACTTTGAAAAGTGATCTCCTCATTTAATTTGTTACATAATGAATCGAACACCCCTCCAGAGGGGGAGAAAAGCAATCCCTAAAAATACATTTGTCTTCAGAGTAAGCAGAAAATAGAGTATTTCTGGAGTAAGACAACGACCCTACTTATTTTTCAAAGATAACGAATGACAGCCAATATAGTACCTAAATGAATGAAAGGCGCCAGTGATCAGTGGTGTAATATTAAAATATTCCCAAAAACACATAATTTCGTGTCAGGGCCAATTTTGATAAGGGACCCGATGCACCCTGGAATGCAGGAGGTTGGTGCCAGCATACATTCCCTTTCCCCTCTTGTTCATTTATTTTACTTCCAGCAGCATAGCTTTGTAAATAGCCCTCTGTTTCTCCCTCACTTTTAGTACCTAGGCCTACCGCATATAAATGTATGCTGTATAGTTCGGAGACGTGACGAGTTACCGTGACAGATACATGTAATATGATTTCAAATTAGCTCCAGACATTCATAAACAGATGCTGCAGAAATGAAATATTCTTGGCGTCAGGTGGCCTGAAACCATCAACAATAGAGATCAGGACACGAGGAAATAGCGAAATTAATTGTGTTAGAGAGTGGCGTTGGCTAATCCACATTTTGAGGAACCAACAACAAATATCTAGACCTTCACTCCACGGCAACCCCAGGGCAAGAGAAGAATAGGAATGAGGACCAACGAAACTGGAGATGATCTGAGGAAGAGCTAAAGGTAGCTGGAATGTTATAGGGAGAGGTGAAGGAGAAAGTCAGGCAGAAGCCATATTATGCCTTACAAGGAGTCGAAACATGGCAGATTAGCTCGGTTGGTAGAGCGGTTGGCTTTGGCTAGGCGGTGTTGCCGTTCGTTGATATGGGTTCGATTCCGACGGCCGACATACCGATTTTCTTTATGACTCTATGGCTGTCTTTCGGGTCCTTTCACGTTTCCATCTTTACTTGATAGACAGGGAGTCTAAAGGAATATGAGTTAAGTTCTCCCTCATTCGTAGAAACTCTGGGTGGGGTCGTCCGTGGCTCTGTGGTCAGGTCACTCGGCTTCTTCTTTTCCTTGCCGTTCGCTGGATCAAATTAGCAAGCCATCGCCATCATTAACATTAACTGCATTCCCAGAATTCTCGCAGTTTTCGAAACAACATTGTGTTGACTAAAACCAGCGCAAGCATCCAGAGACTGAAGGTCATGACACTTTTGTAAGACATGCCCAGTGCTCGCTCAGTCGTTCACTTCTCCACGGCAGCATTAATGATAATGATAGTGCTGTGTTGTGTTCTCAGTTCTCATACCCGAAATGGTGACAAATGGGTGTAAAAGAGAATGATAAGATGGAAACATAACAAAAAAAGCAATGTCTGAAACTAATGAAAGTTGAAAGTAAGTGTCAAGTAAAGGAGTTTAGAAACATGGAGACTTCTCGCACTAGGACGGCGAGACAAGCAAGGCAGCTGACACTGACATTATGGAGTAACATAATAGGTAGACGGGGGTCCCAGTGGCTCAGAGGTATGGTTCTGGCCTTTGAAGCGAAATGTACGGGGTTTGAATCCCAGCGGCGACAATTTTTCTCTTCATACAACTCGGTATAAACCTATTTGCTACTCCCCTGGTCATATGAAGGTAGGGGGGATCAAGAACCTAGTCCGATCGGACTTTAACTTATGCCTGTAGATCCCCGGAGGAACATAGGGCCTCAGCAACACTCCTCCATCTGACTCGATTTTGGGCGGCCCTCTTCAGTTCAGGCCATGTTAATATAAAGGCCTTGACTTCTGCTTCAGTGCTTCGGCGCCATGTTTGTTTTGGCCGATCTACTTTGCCCTTTCCTTGCGGATTTCAGTCGAGGCTCTGTCTTGTAACGTTAGACTGAGGCTTCCTCAATTCATTGTCCTCTCCGATAGTACTGTATTGGGCACACCACCACAGTCCCATCGGAGAGGACAATAAATTATGTCCCGTGTGCAAGTTGTGCACGTTAGAACACTTGGCAGTTGGAATAAAAAAGAGTAGGCGGAAAGGCCGCTGTCCGTTCATAATTAATTCCTCCCACAAAAAAGTCACAGTGGGCTGATCACCTGCTTGACCTGATATCTTGATCCAGAGTAAATCCGCCCCATAGAGCGGGTCCTACACTGTAATGGTAACCGGGAACTGGATAAGAAAGAAAGGATAGGTAGACAGAGAGGCGTTTTTATCATGGGCTCTGCAGCTGAACACTGAACACAAAATATAGATAGTAAACTAAAGGAATTCTCCACCAGCATAGCAAATTCACGGTTATGTGACCCGAGTCAACCCTCCACTCTATTTTAAGCTCATTGAGATGAGTGGCTAGTCTTCGTGTTCTGTCAAACCTAGTTCTGAACATGAAGTATTGTACTAAAAATAATTGAAACGGTCTTTTTTACTGGTGCACGGTGATTCAAAATCACTCAAAAATTGCGTCGTGTTTTGTTTTTCTGTGTGTTTTTTGGTGGTTTTTTTTTTACAATTCGCAGTACCTAGAGGTAAAATATAAACTATCGTTTGGATGAAACAATAACATGTTTTTTATTTTACGATTCGATAGATCTGTTAAATGACATAGTATTCTTGCAAATACTAACAAATTAAAAGGCGTCCGTTTAGTAATTTCTGCGCGCAATAAGGAATATATTATTGAATTGTTCGCAATCAATTCACTTGCGCGCTTGCGCTACCACTTCTCTGACAAGAATAAATCGAGGTGAGAATAAAACTCGTTTTTTGAGTTGTGTTCTCGTTTTATTTGTCGCTTTTGATCGTATTCTTTTCGTACGAGATAATATTAAAGATCTTTGCTAATGTTACCACGTCGATGTAATAATATGCTCCACCGCAAATAATTATTATCCAAATAAAACATTTACCTAGCTAATCGACGATCTATTATTATCATTGTATAATGATAGATAGAATGCCGTTTACAGGGGGCATAATCACCACGACAATTAATTTGATAGATACAAAATGATAGCAACAATCAATTTGGAAAAATAAAGTTTTGGGAATACATCTTCATCGCTTAGAAAACGAAGTGTTTGTTACGAATTTATTATTATGACCTTATCCTCAATGAGGTGACCCCAAAGAGGCTTTGGGTGACCTAGAAATCGTTGCCTTTAGGTCATCTCAGTCTTACCATCTTATAATTATAACCTACGTTTATTTTTCATATTTTGAATCTATCGCAAACCGGCGTTATCAAAATTATGTCGAAATGACACGTACTAAAAAACTGAAAATGGATTTTGTGAAAAAATACCCCTATGTTAATTTGACGTAACAAGACAATGTTTTCATCAACATTTTTGACCGCGTTCGGGACACGTATGAAGGCGAACGCACGTTGGCGGAGATAAACGAATTCAGCCGAACCTTCACGAGAGTCTAAAGACTGTTATTGTCGTTTGCTCAATCCTGCCTGGCTGTGTTGATCGTAGGAGGCGAGCAAACGAGAATCGACACATCAGATTGCCCCTATTTGGAAGTGTAGTGTCAGTGTATCTATTCCATGGGGTGTTGGTATTTGTCTAGTAATTATTATTCAGTAGAACATTTTCTAGATTTTATCTTAGGTTAATAGTATACATGAAAAATAATCAACATCTTTGAATTAATTTTCTAAAAAATAGAGGCGTTTCCTTTCAACAAGTCGACGATAGGCAGGTCAACCCCCTTTTGTACGACTTGTCAGGGAGGATTCGGCTTGAACCGTCTTTATTTTAGATCATTTTGATCATGGACTTGATGTTATGGGAGTGTGAAGGGGATAGGTTTTCTTTTGAGGACAGTGATCGATTCGAGGAAGATTCTTTATGTTCATGGGGCAGTGAACCAGAGAGTGTATGCAATAACTGGAGGGGTTGGAAGAGGCAAAATGGAGGCCCAAACCTCGGATCGAATAAAGGTGAGTGATTGTTCTTAGATAAATTTTAATAATTTCTATTTCTTACATAGAAAAGACCTGGCATTAATGGAAATACACATCATATTGTTTCTATCAGAATCTGGTGTCTATGTCATACCCACATGTTACTAAACAGCCTTCTTTTTTTGGTAACGTTTGTCTAATGAATCCAGTTATAATGGCAGACAGCTGACTGACTGACTGGCCTATTTTCTTTGTTTTTGTCATTCTTCTCAGAGGTTATTACAACACCCAGTAGGCTGTTCACATCAACGATTCTTTTGAAATTAGTTTGATGATTGACTGTCCCCTGACATCAATTTAGATTATCATGATGAATGTGTTTAGTATGAGACCCAAGGCTCTCATCTTACTTGGTCAAATATTGATTTTTTTTCACTGAATTTAGGTTAGCTCAAAGACTGGAGTAAGGATGGAGAGAGATGACTATTGAATGAAGTTGCTTGACTTAGTGGCAATAGGATTCTAAATAATAAAACAGTAGTTCTATTTCTATTAATATTTCATTTTCATTTCTCTAAAATGGTGTAATTTCTTAAAAAAAATACAAAGAAAGATTTTGGGAAGTAGGTCAAATGTGTTTGCCTAACCTCATTATCAAGACCAAGAACAATGAAATCCTATTCTGGCCTAGATAATCAACTCAACATGCAATAAGTTTGAATTACATGAATGTGACATTGTATATCTTTTGCTGCCATTCAATTCAGACCATTCGGAGTGAATTTTGTTTTAGACTATACTTTGATTATTGATGCCATGAAAAAGTAATTTTTGTGTTGAGAGTGCTTGTTTTTTTACTGCCATCTTGAGTAAATTGAGTAGATACACTAGATATAAATATACATAGAGATCTGGTGAGTATTTTTCTGACTGATTTTTGCGATTTTTCTGGAACAAGAAGGAAGTGTAATGAAATAGTTTTCTCTCCCTCTGATGAAATTTTGGCCTGTTGTGGTCTAGTCTGTTGTTTCTATTTTATCATCCGGCTATCTTCCGTGACGTGTGTAAGTTATTATTTGCTATTAATCCTCAAAGAGGTGACAGATCGTATTTGTCTGCTTGACTCTTTCCTGACCAATCGATGTGACACTCTTAACACGCCCCCCGTGGGGACCCAGGGCGGTAAAATAGATAGGTCCTCTGTTCATCAACAGGGGGTGAAACTCCCCCAATGATGGTTGCTGCCCATGGACTACGTCGTTCATAGTGGTCCATGAGTGGCATCTTGTCTGATCTCGCTCTTTCCCTCTTTCCTTTTTCTACCCCACAGGGTCTGGTGTTTATAAATGGACCCTCCACCAACAGGGGGTGGGGGTGGGGGGTGCAGCTCGTGGTCTATGGGTGACATCTAGTTACCTTTGATTTGTTTGGAGCTGTGTGGCGGAACAGCAACAAACAAACACTCTAGCACAGATACAGCGAACACGCAAACGAAACTAGCATCATAGCGAAAGGAATTTTTTATCCATATTTTTTGTTATATGATTATTATTGATGTGATGATATAGCGAAATAAATTGTGCTTCTCCTGAAATTTTGTTATATATCCGTGTTAAAGTGTCATCTTGTGTGGTCCGTGCAGACCAATCGCCACAGGGTACATTATGTATTTGTATGCAGGTATATTGTGTGCCTTTTACGACTGAACATGGAACTGGCCCCAACATTGCTTTGCGGTATTGATGGGGTGTGAGCAAACAAACTGTTCAGTGTATTGCTCTTGGTGTCAGTAAAGATGATGGACACAGTGAATCGATCACCTGCTTGTTTGAAATCCTTGGATCTGTAGCATTTCCAAGTGTATGTTTTGGTGATGCGTGGTTGTCAGGACGCCTGTAATCAAAGTTGGAAGTATCTTGTGTGCCATTTATGGTAGACCACAGAGCCGGTCACAACTCTTAAATTAAATTCCTCCCGCTGGGACCTGGGGTAATATAAACAGCCACCTCTATTCGGACTTGAGTCCGATTAGATGTTTTATCTATTCGGACCCAATTAAGGAGATAATATAACTGTAATCGGGGGATTTTATATTTTATATCCTTATTT
>JARBEQ010246427.1:0-11516 GCA_030265355.1 Tritonia tetraquetra | reverse complement strand
CAAATCGATAAGAGTAGGCCGCAAGGCCGCTGTCCGGGCAAAATTAATCCCTACCACAAAAGGTCACAGTGGGTTGAATATTGGCTTAAATATTGATGCAGAGAAATTCAGCCTTATAGCGCTGGCCCTACACTGTAATGGTAAAAGGGAATTGGATAAGAAGAAGAATGATTTTTAACCCATTTTATCCTGTCTAGTCTAGTTAGCTTTCACGACATTTACTTGTTATAGTCGCCATTCACCCATATGACCCCTGGCGGGGCTCCCAGTGGCTCAGAGGTATAGTTCTGGCCTCTTGCCAGATCCTGTGAAGGTAGGTGGATCAAAACCTAGTCTTATCAGAGACTGACGATAAATTTGGAGGTCCCATGTGCAAGTTGTGCACGTTACACCACACTTGACAGTTTGAAATCAAGAAGGGTAGGCCGAAAAACCGCTGTCCGGTCAAAATTAATTCCTACTACAAAAAAAGTCACATTGGGCTGATCACCTGCTTGGCCTACTATCTTGATACAGAGGAAATCTGACTCATAGAAGCGGGCCCTACACTGTAATGGTAACAGGGAACTGGATAAAAAAGAAAGAAAGACCCCTGGCATTCAGATGATCCAGTGGTTACCTCTTTCGATTTCAAAATGTAGTTTCTCCCAATGTGTACAAGAAAAGATGAAAAAACATACACCTTTTATTTTTGTCTTTATGCAAGTCGGTGGGTACAAAAGCGCCCAAAAGTGCCTGAGCTAATGAAGTTCACTGGGATATGGGACATGAATTAGTAATTAATGAAAATTTAAAAAAAAACCATCATCATCATAGGTGGAGCTTCAAGTGGATATTTATTCATTCAAAGACAAAGCGAGTAAATATTTACATCTGGTGGATATGTTTGATCCGCAGGTGGCAGTAAAGGTTAAATTGCCGTGGATGGTGATTGGTTTGGATTAATTTTACTGACAAAAGATTTGATAGCTTAAGCACCTATGTCTAAGATTTGCCATCACCTTCATTTGCTTTTTCAGGTACTTTCATGGTTCGTCTGTGTCTGTTTCCTGTCGTTATCAAGTCACAGAAGATGAGCATCCATTTAATGAATCACATGCCCACTGTACAGAGACTGCAAGAAAAATTCACTGATGCCCGACAAAGGGGAAACATGATGGAAGGTTATAATATTTCTTGAGTTGTGATAATACCAGAGTGGATTACAACATCAGGGCAGAAATCTTTATATTTGTTATATAAATCAAAACACATGATAACGTTCGAATTTTCTGAATACAGTAGAATTACCTTAAACCGAAAGAAGCTAAACCGAAAATACCATGAACCGCAAAGAAATTGATAAATTGTACGAGTTTCTTCTTTGTCTTTGTATCGTTTCATACTTGCTCTAAACCAAAATGATTTAGAAGGTCCCCAAAATTTCGGTTTAAGGTAATTCTACTGTAATTGCATAATTACCTCTTGTTAAAAAGTTTTTAACTCTTTTCAAATTAGAGAGCTCCTGTGACAACAAATTCTAAAACAACTATTCTATGGATTGAAAAGTATGGTGTTATTGAGAATCTGTGAAGTCAATGTTTTGATGGTGTTTATACAATTGCAGAAAATAAGGTCTCTCTCTTCCATTTTTGTCCTTTATTTTAAAAAGTTTGATTTCGTTTGCTCAACAGCCATGCAGTATGGTGGAGAGCTGGGTGATTACATGAAGAGAAACAATGTGAAACCGTTTGGACAGCTAATGATGCCGTTGTTTCAGGTATGATACATTACTGGGTCAATTTGCATATATATATGTTGATCGTAATCTTTGCAGAAATGAGCAAGTTACTTATAAATGTGTTTCAGAAAGCAAGTCGCCTTTTACAACTTATCTTACAGCGCAGTCCAGTTAAGAAGCTCATTTGAACTAAACTTGTTTAACCTATTCACTACTAATCTGCCCGTATTGATTCACTGCTAAACTGTCTCTTACGAGGGAAGGCGCAATATAAATGTGCATATTATTATTATTATTATCAGCCCACTGTTTCTGGTAGAAGTAGCACTACTAATCTCTTCTCTTGTGTCCATATGAACGTGTCTATAAACAAAACTAAGTTATAGACTGTCAAGGGGAAGTTACTCAAGTAATTCCACTCTCAGCGTGTTTACAATGGAGACCAATTTTTCAACACCCCCCCCCCTCCCCTTAACACAACACCCTGCAAGACTCTTCGCTGTTTTATTTAATAAATGATGCTAAAGAGGAGTTTAGACAGTTTTAGTTCAGATTAATGAGGAAATAGACTTGAAATTAAGTAAGAATAGGAAAATGATTGTGAGTCTAGACCAGTGGATAGTGATACTGAAGATGAAACTGAGCCAATTAGATAAAGTAGGGATGAATCATTTTTTTCCATGAAAGTAGACAAAAACACATACCTACAATACATGTTTGAAAATTTAGGTATAAAAATGAATGTTATTTATTCTTGTTACTTCCCTTTCCTTAATAATTCAGACTACTTAATTGGGAGGGGCTCTCTTAGGGTGAATGGATTAAGGTGAAAAGGTGAACCTTTAACCCTGTCATGATTTTTTCCTAACTATTCACAATAAACTTTTGGACTGGTTCCCAAGGGTTTATCTTCAGTGGACTGCAGTGTATTTTCTTTCTCAATCAAACAGATGATAAGTACGAGTCGAGCAGGTAGAAATAACAGCCATATTTGTATATATCTCCTCTATAGATTCATTTTTTGTCACTAGACTGTTTTCATCCCTGAATTACGATAGAAAGTGTTGTTTTCCGATGACTTCCAGCGGTTGAAGGGCATAAAATTAACTGCTTTGAAGATCTCTAGGGCCTGTAGAAGTAGAATGTGGTGAAATAAGCAATGCAATTTGATCATTGATGTTATTTCAGGTGTAAAAAATGACAAACAAATTATAGCATTCCTTCTTTCATATTTTCAGATATGATTTTGTCTTTATTACTTCTTTCAGCTTCCCATCTTTATTTCTGTGTTTGTGGGTTTACGTGGTATGGCCAATCTCCCAGTAGAAAGCATGAAGACTGGAGGATGCCTGTGGTTCCCAGATCTGACCATATCCCAGCCGTTCTACATGCTTCCCCTCATGACATCAGCCACTTTCTTGTTAACTATTGAAGTAAGTGATTCAGTAGCAACCGGATATGAGGAGTCAAAGCAGATTAAATATATGGATCCTCTCCTTCGGAAATAACAGGCTCATATGATATTTCGATTTATTATCAATAGTAACACTAACACTTACAAACTGGTCGTTCTTCTCTTTAAATCTTTGCTACAACTTTATAACAGAGTGTGAAAAAAATCTCGTAAAATAAGTAGAAGAAATAACTTCATAAAACTTTCGAAACTAGTTTATGAATGATCGAGGAATAGGAAAATCTATCTCCATCATCTTCGCCAGAATCGGAGTCATAACGTTCAATAAAAACATTGTGAAAAGTGTCATTGATTGATCATATTAAATCAGCAAAACTTGTGACTTGGATTAGGCATAAAAAATAACAAAATAAGTCTCTTTTTCTCTTTGTTCAAGAAATGCAAAATAAAAAAGTAGTGTTAGCAAGGGTGAGAAACTCTTTAGTGACAGCCTTAGTAGGTTATTTTTTCTTCATTTATAATGATCGATCAAATGTCATAGACCATTGTGACATGCAAATTATTTGGATGGTTTGTGAGAATTTCATCCCAAAACTTTTCCCTTTTAAAAATTTTTGTAACATTTTCACTGGCTTTGTTTCTTTGTCAGGTCAATTGACGACTATAGTTGTCCTTGACAACGTAAGGCTTAAAATGATATGAAATGTCTGTATACATGAACCAGATTGATTAACCTTGTTGCCACATTCCACAACTTGAAAAAATTGGGGTGGTCGAGCACTTTTCCACTGTCCACAATTGTCAAAAACTCACTAGCTTGAAAAGAGAAAGACAAATAATTGATTCTATGAAGTGACAGTATTGGATGGTGATTTGCTCGCCACAGTATGATTTTTTTCTTCTCACAAAAATTTCATCTCTAAGTGAGAGTCAGATCACTTATTTCGAATTGTCAACATGGTTGACCCTCTCTGTCTCTATGTATCTCACCTTGTCATGGTGGAGAGGCTTGTGATATCTGATGATTTTGAAGGCTCTGCCAAATAGGTACAACCATTTAGAAAGGGCTTCAAATGAAGGTACAAACGGATACAAGGCTTGTTTTTCAGCATTTATCATTAGATTCATGATGCATATATGATAATTTCAACTCTGTTGAAGCACAAGATCAAAATTGTTCCATTTTGCAATTTTGATAATTATTATAGTTTGGCCAAGTAAATCGGTACTTGGCACCACAGCAGCGAAAATAGGACCAATTTAATCTGCCTGTGTCACTTCTAGGGTTAAAATAATCACAAGGGCATCCCTTTTACACTACCCGATATCCATGAATGTCCAAAGCCCTTCTAAAAGATATTATATTGTTACTGCCCACAGTATCTTCTGTAATTTGCTCCACTGCGTTACTGTCCTATTATTCATTATGACACACGTGTATTTGATATAATCTTTCCATATATTAAATAGCTTTTATGGTCCTTTACAGGCTGGTGTGGATGGAATGAGTTCACAGTCCCAAACTCACGTCATGAAATGGGTCCTGCGTGCTATGCCACTTTTCATGTTACCCTTCATTTCAAACTTTCCCACAGTAAGTTTTAGAGTCTCGATCAATGATGTGTTGTCTGCATATCTCAGGTTGTTATCATAATTTTTTAAATAAATAAACCTGTTTTGTTTTTCTCACTTCATTTTTTCCTCTCTATAAAAGTCCTGTTTTCCTGCAGTCTTGTACTATTTTTGCTTTAGTTAGGTTAGGGTTTGTTGGTCTGCATCCAGCAGATGCTGACATTACCTCTTTGTGTCAAAGGCGCCTTAAAACATCCAGCAGAGATTCTGCAAGAGCCAATATTTTCCTTCTTACTTTTTATGGCAATTAAACAAGCAGCTCAATGATATCATTTATAAAACCATCCCTTAAATAAAGAAAAGAAACAAACCCAAACAAAAGCAAGTGTCGAAGGATATCTCAGTAGAAAAAAGAAAACAGTGGCTCCTTACCTTACATGAAAATAGAGACTACCAATAAAACTGTCACTTATTTAAGTGTCTAGCCCACACATAAACGAAACAAAGCAAATTTATTGTATTTTAAACTTGTAGGGTACCCGGTGTTGCTTGGAGTGTTTGTGAAATGATGTAATCAGCTCCTAACTGGTCTTAGTCAACTTGTGTTTGTAATAGCAGTGCTAAAGATTATATCCTTTTTTCGCATGCAAACAAAATACTTTCAAATATGTGTCCCGCTATAGGTAAAATTGACCCTGCTTTAAAAACTTAAGAGTACCTATAGCTATTTTAGTCTTGGTAAAGTCCATTCTATTATACAGAGCCAAGACATGAAGGCTAACACACAGACTGCAAAGATTTTTATCAACGGATGCCTATTTTAGAACGGAGATGATTTTGTGAGCAATGAAAATCTACTTGACAGGACAAATGAAAGAAGAGTGGAGATGGATGTCACACTGAAAAGACGGAGATGGATCGGGCATGTATTGAGAAGGCCAAATACTAGTATAGCAAGAATAGCGCTAAGATGGAACCCACAAGGAAGGAGGAACCGAGGGAAACCTAAAGCAACACAGCAGCAAAAAATAGAAACAGATGTCAAGAAAATGGAAAGTTATGGTCACAGCCAGAGAAAAAAGCACAGTGGAGAAATGTTGTTGACAGCCTATGCTCCCTTGGGAGTTGAAAAGGGCAAGATAGAGAGAGAGTCTTGGTACTAGGAAAATAGTAATCACACCCCGGCATGGGTAGATATTTTGCTCTCTATATAAATATTCATCAAGAGTGTTATCGATACTTGATTTATGATCGTTGTGTCAACATCATCATGTGTTTATGAGCATGATGACTAAAACTAAAAAGGGTAGACTATATAAACAGAAACTCTCTACTTTTTTACCTCATAAATAGGATACCAGTAGCTTATATATAAGTCATAAGGTCTTCCTTTTTAAAAATATAACTCATCAAAAATAGTTCCATGGTGTGTGAACAACTTAAAAATATATTAATTCTCTTTTGGATTTTGATTGAAACATTGTTCTATGCATTCCTTCAGGCCATGCTGGTGTACTGGTTTACCTCCAACACATTTTCCCTGACACAAGTGTTGTTTCTCAAGATTCCACAAGTCAGAGAATTCTTCAAAATACCCAAGAAGGTTGAGCATGCTCCATTAATGTTGAAGAAGAAAGGATTCCTCGATGGGTTCAAAGAATGTAAGTGTGTGACAAACAATAGATGTTGACCAAAGGCAAATTAATGACAATGGAATTAAATTACCTCTGTCTTTCATATTTAAGTAAAGAAAAAAATATTTGTTTGGTTTGTACTTTTCTTTTTTAATTTGAAATTTTAAAAATGATTTAATTGGTCCAATCCCTTGTGTATCCTTTAAAATTTGTAGATTATGGTTATTTATACTCTGGGCTTTTTAAATACAGAAAAGGTATATCAAAATCGATGCGCAACAATTACTTTGAAACTCTGAAATATCCAGAAAGGAAAAAAATTGAACCCTCACCCCCACCCTCCTAACTTCTAGTGTGAAGTTTTATGCCCTTTTCAACACAGAAAGGTCATGTGAAATGAGGTCCATGATAGTAAGATTTTTTTTCAGGTTGCAAAAATGATCCTGGAGAATAGAATGTGTTGTTCAATTGTTCCTAATGTGCAATTGAAATTATATGATTCATTCACTATCATTTTAAGACTATTCAGATTTTTATGTTTTTAAAATTTTATTTGACAGCATGGAGTAACATGAAAGCTTCTCAAAAGGTGGCCGAAAGACAAAAGCTGGATGAAACCAATCTTCGTAAAGCAGCACAAGGACCTATTGTCAAGACCTACTCATACAACCCAAAAGATATAAAGACTATCAAACCAAAGCCTGCTGGCAACAAACTAAAATCTTAGTACCAGTATACTATTGAAAAAAAACAAACTTTTTGTACAAATGATAAAGAGTATGATTTGTATTAAATTATTTTGTGTGTGTGGGTTTATTATTGTTTAAAATTCACTTGGTGAAAATGTATTGAGTCTCTGCGACTCATTTAATTACCCATCTTTTTTTATGCATATAATAATGAACCACTGTGATTTGTTAGTGATGTGAGAAAGGTTCTGGGTACCATGCTCTTTGATTTTATAGTGCAGCTGGAAGTAAATGGACAGTGTTTTCCTCGTTTTTCTCAGTTATCGCTTAATGGAAGTTTATGATATTTTACACTAACCTCTAAATCAATTTGTCTTAACTGAAAATTATATTTTCATCAAATAGGAAAGAAATTTTCTTATAGACAGCTATATAAAAAAAATGATAATTGGTAAAGATTACGACTTTTCAAAGTTTTACTGTATCAAAACCTGTTGTATCCACACTTTTGACAAAAAGCATGAGATTCCTTTGCCAAAGCGGTGAAATTTTTTGTTGTGCCTAACTTGTTTACATTTTTAGTAGGTACAGTAAAACTTCTAACGGTGAGACATAATTTGTTTCAGGGTTTCTTATATAGGCTAGAGAAGGTTTCTTTTTAAATAACGCATCAATCGAGTCCAAAATATATATTTAGTTAAGACAAATTGATTTAGAGGTTTGTGTAAAATATCATAAACTTCCATTATGCAATAGCTGAGAAAAACACTTTTATTTCCTGCCACGCTATGGGAGCACTGTCCAAAGTGGCAAATTCTTCCAGTTCTTTTATAGCTGAGGGGTGACCACAAGGGTTACATTTGTTTATTGGCTTTGCTTTTTATTGATACTGCTAAGTGTATTGCTTGTGGTGTCAATAAAGAGTTGTGGGCACAGTGGGCTGATCACCTACTTGTCTGAAATTCTTTGATCCACATTAATTTCCAACTCTATGTTTAGCTATGCTTGGTGGTCGGGGTGCCTGTATTCATGTCTGCCTTTTATGGCTGAAAATGAAGTTGGGGCCTCTGACGACACTGTTCTGCGGTATTAATGGGGTTTGATCAAACAAAGTGTAGAAGCTGATGCCTGCAATGTACAAAATGTATGATTAGTTTTTGTGTAAAAGTAAAAAAAATTCTGTGCATACGTTGAAATAAATTTTTTGAGGCAGGAACATTTGTGTTATCTACAAAGGACATTTATTTCTTTTTTTGTTGTGTATCATATTAACCCTCTTTCAGCGGGTCCCGTAAATATGCATGCGCTAGAAATATTTACATTAACAAATTTTCCGCCCGTTGTCATAAAGCGAAAAATATGCTTAGAGTTATGGCGAAAAGATTTTTGGGTTCCGTACATGATTTTTTTTCGTTGTAGAATTGAATTATAGGTCCAAAGTGTTCAGTATGGGTTTCCAACATGTTTTTTGTCTACATTGAATCTATAAAAGGATCGGGTTCCACCGCTATCACTTTCACTTTTCCTGCTTGTTGTATAACACAGTATGGGGTGAAGGAGAATGCTATCACCTCTCACAATTTACAGATTTGAAACCTGGATTTGTTGCCTCGGCAATAAAGAGGTGAATCTACACAAAATAACACAATAATAAGCTGTCCTTGTTTGCTTAAGGATGCTTGTGTGTGTGTGTATGAAGTATAAACATAACCGACACAGGTGTGAGTTACTTAGGAGTGCCTGTATCTACCCTTCCCCCGTCTCTCTCAACTTGTGTGTGCGCCTGTGTGTCCAGCTCTCTAGGGTCGCAGCGATTTTTGTCTCATCAAGGCTAGTCTTTGTCTTCAGTACCTATTAATCGACGATGATTAAGTTGATTTTTTTCTTTGTAATAGGCACCGATTTGACTTAAAATCAGATTATTGACCTCAACATAAGTGTCCCAAGGGATGAGTTGAACCAAATTTACACCCCCGATCCTTTATTATTTTGTTGTAATTCCAAGGTTGCACTAAGAATGTAAAATTAGGTAACACGCTTGGATCACCTATTTTACCAATCGACCCTGTGCTAGAGTGTATCTCAATTCTAGCTGAATTCTACTCAATGTTTGATGTAGAGGTATTTCAACACAAGGCTGGCCCCTATGTTGCTTTGCAATTTCAATCTAATAGGGGATTGGATTAACATGTGAACAGAGTGGGACTAGGATCTTCCTTCATACGAATGAATGAGAATCTGACGAACTTGCTCAGACATGCTTTTTAAATTCATTGTATTTTGGTGTAGTACCCATGGAATCTTCTCTCCATGTTCTTTAGAACCACCTTTGATATGACTGACCTTTATGTGTTGAATAGGGCGTAAAGCTTCAAAACTTTTTTATGAATGTAAAACGAATGGGAGATCAGTTCCACTCTGTTCACACTTAAATTGAGACAGAAATTTTTAAGTGCAGTCAGGCTGCTGGCTTGTACTTTACACAGTTAATTTTCACCTGCCATTTGACGGACCCACACAATATACCCACCGACTTTTTAAAGAGTGACTAACCCGTATTTGACACTCAAAATACCCCTATTCGCGACTCAAGTGTTTTGGAGTCATATGACCCCTATCTTTTTTAGATGATCCAGTGGTATGCTCTTTCAATTTCAAGATGTTCTAATTTATAAGCATAATAGGCCCTCCACATGTACGTACCAATGGATTGGGGCCAGGTGCCACGCCTCAACTCATGCCGCAACCCAAGCTTGCCATGTAGATATTGTTCATCTACACGCTACAGCCTCAACCTAGAATATTTTTTCACCCCATTCACATTTATTTCCGCCAAGGCTAGCCAGCCACGAGGTGATCGGTTGTCCCCTCGTTTACCATGTGTAGCTAATAAAAAATATTATTTATTAAGAAACACACTCAAACAAAAATCACAAATGGCAATAGTGTGGTATTTGGTATCAAACCGATGGTAAATTTGACTCACAATAATAATTCAGTGTCAAAACAGCAATATTTTAACATTTTGGGGGGGGATTTTTGTCGCCACTCCCTCCTATTTTGGGCCCGACCCCTGGCCCCATGAAATCGCCTCCACACGCACAATATTTCCTACATTTTGGAAAACCTGAGCGTGGCGCATGGGCGACTCTGCGTGTGGAGGGCCTATAAGAAAGGAGGTGAGGTGGCCGAGTGATCTAGACAATGGACTTCCATGGCGAGGGTCGTGGCAGTCTAGCTTCAGGCACTTCGGTTTTTTCCTTGGGCAAGAAAATTTACTGTTTGCCGCCTTCGACCCAGGTGTAGAAAATGGGTACTAATTCTCAAATGAGACCTGGGAAAGTATTCTGCAATAGACCAGCGTCCTAGCCAGAAATTGTCACTTGTTCACTTCACACTACAGAAACCTGGTTACGGCTTTAAGGACATACTAATACTAAGCATAAAAAAAGATGAAAAACCATACATTTTCTAAATTGTGACAGCATGGTGATCAGTATCATGTCAAATTCATGGTAAATTAATTAGACATTCTGATGTCAAAATAGCAAAAAAATATTTGGCATCCTGGACCCACGCAGCACTCCAGGCATGTCACATGCTGGGGGAGTTGATTTTTTTAAAAAACCAAGGCCAGGTGCTTTGTGTAAAAAAAAAAAAAAAAGCTGACGTCAGCTTTGAAAAAAAATGGGCTGTGCATCTTTTATAATAAAAACTATTAAACTGCGAAATTATAGATCCACCAATGGTACTTTTAAATAGAAAAGTACTAAACTGCTACCCTACAATGTACATCACATAGGCTGACAAGGGGGAGGGGGTCAAAAATCAGCTGAAAAAAGCCGTCATTAAAGAACAGTCCCTAATCTCAATCTGCCTGTTCAAATGTCCGTGCCTCGTTTTTTCCCTTATTGTTTCTCTATAATTTTCAAGCATTTAACGAACTCGCCAACCTGCCCACTTTTTCTACCTGCCCCTTTTTCTTCTTTCTTCGCCATTGAAGTAACGAACCAGTTGGTGCAACTTTGCAACCGTGTACCGGTACCCGTGTCCCCCAAGACCAGAGTGAGAGAGGTTCAGGCAGGCGACGAAGTCAAGGCAAGCGTGTGCGAAGCTCCTCCCAACTTCACATCTGTGCACTCCAGAGGAGTATGTGCAAATTGATGAGGAGGCACATACCTCAGCAGCTCTCACAGAAGCGGAGATTGTGGAGCAGGTTAAAGCTTCTAGTTCTGTGGCCACTCCATGTGTTCCAGAAGAACAGCTCAAGTCTGTAAGCTCCCCAGAAGCACAAAAATGCTTACAAACTATGAGAAACTTCTTCGTGCTCAATGGAGGAAAGGAGGGGAAAAAACAAATGAATATCATCACTTCTTTCTTTGTGCCTCAGTCCAAGAAATAAAATGCATTACCTTTTTCTTTTTACACGTATGTATGTGTATTTTCTTCTACATTACTTCATGACTGAAATAAAGAACAATTTCATT
>JARBEQ010246416.1:0-11518 GCA_030265355.1 Tritonia tetraquetra | reverse complement strand
ATTCAGCCATGAAAGGCACACAAGATACCCGCCATAAATGCAGACACCCCAGCCACCAAACATGACTGAACACAGAGTCGAAAATTCTAAGGATCAAAATATTTCAGACAAGCAGGTGATCAGCCCACTGTGTGCATGACTTATAGGTGAACAAAAATATTTCACAAACGTCAGCCATGTGAACTTGGGGCATTGTTTTTATTTTTAAATGTTTAACTCTCTTAGTGCTGTAAAATTAATGAAAAATTATTATACAGTAAAACTTGTTATAACCCACCCCACCGCCATTCTCTCATCTGTCTGCTTTTCGCCATGGTACAGATTAGATAATTTGTTCACTCAAATACAACGCCATTCTCTTTATAACACCAACTTTCCTTTGATCCCAGAGGTGTCAGTCAGTAAAGCAATGTTTCACTGTAAGTAGTGTTTTTATAAATTCATATAAATATAAGTAAATAAACAAATAAACCAAGCACAGTTACAATACTATTTTGGTGATATATTCTCCTTTTGAGACCAGCTAAACAGATGTTTGTAACGAATTAATCGTCAGTTACTGTACCCGTCTTGTTATTTTCAAACGCCAAGAGGAACGGAATCTATGGTCAGAACAATGGTCTGTCCTGGGAAACGTTTTTTAATATTTCTACTTTGGTTACACAATGAAAGACGAAACTTTTGACTATACAGTAAAACCGTTGCTATACCACCTCCCATTAAACGTGTCATTCTTGCCATGGTAGAGATATGATGATTTGTTGACTCAAACCTTTTTTCATAATGCCATTCTCTTCAGAACACTTACTTTCCTTTGGTCCCAGAGTTGGCAGTATAACGAGATTTTATTGTAATTCAACAATTAATTCTATGACTTACAAGATACTGCGAGAAAAGGCCGACAGGCCGATGCGGTTTGACCTTGATGGCTATGTTGCCTTCTTTGCCAACATCAACGACTTGCCCATTATCGTCGACCACATGAACCTCCAGGCCAGGAGAGGCCTTTCCTGTGGAGCCTGGTTTGTATGGTATACAAGGAGGCCGAGCACACACCAGTGTCTGGAAATAATCACACAAAATGTATGAACTGAACATGAAATTTGAGAGAATTTTCATTTAAAATGTTGCTTGTCAACCCAATTTATAGCTACTTCCACTATAGCCCTTTTAGTGAAGGATAAAATTTCATATCACCCACTTTATTTCAACCTAGAACCAACAATTATATTCCTTGTATCAACACCAAACGGCAAACCAGGATATGATGAGGAAGGAAGAAAGTATCAACATAATATATCATCATTTTTTTCTAACAACCTTGCACAAACAAAGATAAGTTGAGAATGTGTTTGAAATACTAAAATGACTACAAACTATAAATAATTCAAATTCATTCATCCGAGATAAACATATATACGTATTGTTTGGAAAAATGCACCATATATATACAAAATTATTTTTACCCACCGTTTCTGTTTGTCCATACCCTTCATGCATATCCAAACCGGTCCCTGTTCTCCACTCTTCCCTAAGCTCTGGATTCTACAAAAAAACAAAACAAGAAAAATATGCATAAAAAGGCACTGCAGTCAATAGATAATTGAATGATCAAGCTCTAAGCAAAGACAATCTAATTGACTATTTCTGGGGATGACATGAGTCATTGTGTAGCACATGGGAAACAAATCATGCCTGCTCAATATCTAAAAACAAAGTAACCCTTTTTCAGGACTTTTCAGTTTATTACCTCTACACAACCGAGATAACCTCACCCCAATCAAATAACCCCCTCTCATTTAAATTTTCAATTTGGGTCCTTGTTTATCAGTGACTTGAACGATTGAAATGAGTGTTTTGCTCCAATCACAATTTTTCATAGCACTGAGCAATACTACCATCAACTATTCAGGATGTTAAATCAAGAGAAAAAAAATGAACAACAGATCATAAAATGATATTCCCTGACATAGTTATGGAAATGACTTGTGTAGAGTTCCTTATAAAAACTAGGACTTGGCAGGCCTGCATGATAAGGGCAAATTTATCAAATTCACTTAACTCCCAACATTTCTTCTTTCCCCAATGAGCTGCTATTGTGCAGGATTAACCATTTATTCTAACAACAAGAAAAACAACCACAACAATAAAACATTAAAACATTCTTACCACTGGTTCACCCGCACAAATACAATGCTTTAGAGCTTTAAATGTGTATTTCCGCAGGGGTTGTTTGATGAGTGATCTCACAGCAGTTGGAACACAACATAAGTGAGTGATGGGAAATTGTGTAAGCACCTGTGTGTCAGTGATATCAGAAACAAAATTAGTTTAAAATGGTCTAAACAAGAGTCTACACACAATAAATGTACATAGGTATATTACCTTTCTTTCTCTATCAATAACCTTTTAGTACCTTTCAGTGTAAGGTTAATCAATCTGTGAGTTGGGCATATGCCTGTTGCTTTGAATCTGTTTGGTTCGGGCAAATAGGAGATTACCCCACTGTGCCCTAGATGAGTGGTGGGGCTGCCACCTCAGGGCCCCTTACCAGGCCTTGTGACCTCTTGGTCTGGATCTTTATTTGAGGCCTTCCCAATATGGTTGTACCTGTATGGTATAGCCCTCAAAGTCATTAGACCACTCAAGCCTCCCCACCTCAGCAAGGTCGGTCACAAAGGAGAGGAGGTATATTACCACCCTGTCCTACCTCAATAAGCCACATGTTCCTGCCACTCTTCAAATATTGTCTTTCTTTCTTATCCAATTTCCTTTTACCATTACAGTGTAGGGCCAGCACTATGAATGCTGGATTTCGGTGGATTAAGATATTAAGCCAAGCAGGTGATCAACCCACTGTGACCTATGTGGTAGGGATTAATTTTTCCCGGATAGCGGCAAACCATACCTCTGCGCCACTGGGACCCCCTTCAAACATTGTAACAAAGAAAAATAAAATCAATTGAAACTGAACTGCAAATAAAAGTTAATTGATCATTAAAATGTCTTAAATTATTGTTCCCCTTTTTTACTTAATTTCTTTTCTCTTAAACTTTATTTGTCCCATATGGAAATTTGTTTTTACAATGGTGAATACAACATACATGATCATTCATAATACATTCCATAGTACAATACATTATTATACATGAATACAACAAAGTTGAGAGAATAAAGAACATGTGCCCCCTAATGCACATACCACCATTGATAGGTCACCGCAGTGCAGTGCCCCATTGGCTAGGGCAAAGTGTTTTGCTGAAGGTCACGGCCAATGGATTCAAATTTTAAACAAAAAAAGATACAAATAATTTGAAAGTAAACGAGCAAAAAATATATGTGCAACCATTTTCAGATGATTTTGCAAAACACAGCAGGATCTTGATTATAATATGAATATGCTCTTAATAAGTAAGAAAAACAAATAACAACCAATATGTGATCATAAACAGAGAACCTAAAAGGCATATCTCAGTCCAAAACTAGGTCAAATGCTATTTTTATTCCAAAAGATTGCTTGAGAACCCCTTTATATCATGTCCAAAAATAGAACTGTTCCATGTGGAATGAATGACAAAAGAACGCATTTCGCACACCGTGTATCTCCATTCTTTCACATTTTTTTGTCACAGAAAATAGTGTAAGTCGTTTTTTAAAGTAACAAATAAAAGTTAATCACGCACCCGTGTAAGCGCAAGTCAAACACACATAAACGTTTAAATCGTAACAATTTGCAAAGTGCAAAACGAGTAAGTCTGCTTCTGCCTACTCTAAAGAAAACAATATATCAAAACGCTTAAAATGTAACAATATATTACACATACCTACATGTAGATGTAGCAAGTCAAGTTAGGTGAACTGACTTAAAAGGTTTTTTACTGTTTTCTTGGAATCACTAATTTTGGATTGATCACCTGCTTGGCTTAATATCTTGATCCAGAGAAATCCAGCACTCATAGTGCTGGCCCTACACTGTAATGGTAAAAGGGAATTGGATAAGAAAGAAAGAACTAATTTTGGACTTACACGGTTTGCGACTGTCACCGTTGATATAAAATCAAATCAGATCTTTTTTCTTTCTTTTTTTTTTGCTGTTTTAGGGCTCTATCAACACAGGTAGGTCATTTCAGCACCCGCCACACATCTTCAAACAAATCAAAGGTAATTAGATGTCACCCATAGACCACTAGAAAAGACGCGTAGTCTATGGGTGGCACCCACCACTGGGGAAATCGGATCTTACAAAAAAAAATTATTAAAAAAATCAAAGTTGAAAAAGAGAGACGGAGGAAGAGCAAAAAAGCAGTAGTCTTAAATAGGAAATTAATCAAAACATGACACAAGTTTGGTGAAACTGGGAAAGATCAAAAGAGAAAGACATCACATAACATTTCACTGAACAAAAAAAATTAATTTGTGCTCTGAAACATTAAAAATAATCAGCTGGGCTCAACACTCCTCAATAAAAAAAACAAAACGAATATTATTTTTTTTCAATAAAACAAGAAAATACAACAACAAACAAGAAAATCCTACCTTTAAAGTTTTTTCCGGATCAAAAGCACTAGAATTGTGTATAAACACACAAGCGCCGTGTATCCAAGGGGCGAAGAGAGACGACCAGGCACATTTAGCCCAGCCGGTGTCAGACATATTCCACATAACGCTATTCACGTCTGTCATCAACAAATACCTTGAGATTTTCATCGTGATGGAATAAAAAAACACAATATGACAGTAAAATAAAGAGCATTTTTTAAATATAAAGTTCTTCATGCTTTATGTTTGTTTGTTTGATCGAACCCTATTAATACCACAGAGCAGTGTTAGGGACAGCCCTATATTCAGCCATGAAAGGCACACAAGATACCCGCCATAAATGCAGACACCCCGGCCACCAAACATGACTGAACACAGAGCCGAAAATTCTATAGATCAAAGAATCTCAGACAAGCAGGTGATCAGCCCACTGTGTTTCATGCTTTATACACTTCGCAATGTTGGTTTACCCCTGACAGGCCATTACACTCCAGTGTCCTCAACACAATGGGGAGTACACAAAGTAAGCTGCATGTTAGGCGCTTCAGCACCCCATTCACAGTGACAATGATTTACAAACAACATTGTCATTTTGGCCTGAGAAACTACTATTAATCAAATCAGCCTATACAGGAAAAATTTCAAATTTTATTGAGTTCTTATCAACTGAATAACACCAGCATAAAAAATTATCATCTAAAGTTAAAGTCCTTGGCAACACGTTATAGGTCATATCAGAGGCGGAACCATCTCCAATAGGACTTGATTTCAATGAAATATACAGGGTCAGAGCCATTTAACCCGAAAAGGTTCAAAGGAAAAATCACAATGTCTCCATCGGAATTCGAACCCATTACCTTCTGCTCACAAGGCGAAAGCGTTACCGCCTCCCATATCTAAAGTTGGCAGCTCACTTACATGCAAGCATGATGACTAAGTTAGTCGTGAAATAGGACGATATTTTGAGGCATAATAAGGAAAAATGCATGGCATGATGAGACCAAGTTTTGTTTGGTGTTTTTATGTCATGCCATCATGCCTATGTCATGGCGATAGGATTTTGCTTGTATGTAAATGAGTGGCAGCCATAATACAATTTTGTGAAAAAACAATGGTATATAATCTTGTACATTGTTGGACAAATTCTTTACCGTGCAGTCAATGTGTGTCCGAGGCCATAGCTTGCATGAGAATGTTCACACATCTTGGGTAGACCTGTTGTTCCACTTGTGAAAAACAAAGTCATGGGATCGGAGGAGAGAGTGTTGGCAGTCTGAATGGGTAAGACAAAATAAAAAAATGTTGACAGTTAGGGGTCATGCAATTGCGGTTTGCATGGTGTCATGATTGTTAGGGGCACTTTCTTTTGGCTTCAGCACCTCTTTTGAGTGGGATGGCCAGACCCTTTTAGTACGGGTAGAAAACAAATAATACTGATCGTCTGCAGGAGTGAAAAAGATTTTAATGTAAGCCAGAACTTGCAGCTACAACTAAGATGTCATTAGTAATTACTTGTCCACTTCAGGCCAGGTGGCACATAAGGCCTGGACAGGCTTGAATCCACTGTCCCGCCAAATTTTTGTTTTGTTTTTGTTATCAATAGCGCATATCAAAGCCAAGCAGAGTTGCGCCCAGCTCCATGTCCAGCATTGCTGAACAGTGCCGGAAACAATTATGATAGATATGGCAAGCAGGTGATCAGCCCACTATGCCCCTCTTCTAAGTGTTGTAAATTATTTCCAGTCTTTAAGGTTTCTGTAATCAATTCCTTGTTCAGGATTAGCAGGTGATTAGCCAAATGCCCAACTTCAAAACCTAAAGGGGGTGATTTTCTCCTAGAGTTTCCTTCCCTTGGGTACAAATTAGTCTGACCTCTACCCTTTGACCTGTCCAGCTTGGGCCCTACCAGGAGTTTTAACTCCAGCTGACAAAGCTCTTCAGATCATCAAGGCAAACAAGCCACCACATCATGACAAAGTTTGGACCATGTGGCGGAGACTTATGTCATTAGCCAATGCTAATCGGTAGGAACAGATTGTGAGGGTAACTTATCCCCATTCTCTTTATGAAAAAACCCCCAAACGAAACAGATAACTTTCTTTCTTTCTTATCCAATTCCCTTTTTACCATTACAGTGAACCTTACACCGAAAGGTACTAAAAGGTTATTGATAAAGAAGAAGACCATTACAGTGTAGAGCCAGCATGAGTCTGGATTTCTCTGAATCAAGATATTAAGCCAAGCAGGTGATCAACCCACTGTGACCTTATATGGTAGAAATTAATTTTGCAGCCTTTCGGCCTACTCTTATCGATTTTTAACTGCCAAGGGTTCTTTAACATGCGCACGTGCACACGGGACGTCCGAGTTTATCGTCCGTCTCCGATAGGACCAGGTTCTTGATCCCACCTACCTGAATAGGATCAGGGGAGTGGCATATAGGTTTTCAATGAGTTTCATGGAGAAAAATAACTGACGCTGCCGGGAATCGAACCATGTACCTTTCCGTTTTGAGGCAAGAACGTTACCTCTGCGCCACTGGGACCCTGAAACAGATAACACTATAGATCATTACCTCAAAATCTGTACTTGCTTTTTCTACAAGACTTTGGAAATTCAACCATCCAGGTCTGTAACAATAGATAAAATTTTAAATGTTAAAAAGTGTGTTTGGGTTCAAAGAACTATTTTTAACAACTGTCATAAGAAACATCACTAATTGAATCCTTAATATTAATGTTGAAGCAAAATACATACTCTCCAATTTTTCCAATTAATAATAATAAGTTACTGACATAAAGAAATGTGTCTTTATCATTACAAATACTCTTAAATAAACTACAAACAATATGGATGAAAAAAATGTTTGGGATCATCAGAAGGTGAGAAAATCAGCTCTTGTTTTCATGGCAGTATGGGATCAACAGACAGAAAAAAAATAGATCTTGAAAAGTGTAGGTAATTTCTGAGATAAAAATATTATTCTATTATTGGGGTGCACATGCAAATAATACAGTCTTATTGGGAAGCTTCGTGCAAAATGTTCTTTTGTTGAATTCTACATGCAGAGTTATTTTTTCTGAGTCCCTGAACCCTAAAATCTAAACATACTTTGATAGGAAAACAAAAAGTAAATTAAAGCTCACTTGGAGTATGTTTGAATTAAGATGTATAGACTACCTTGTCGGATGCCATCATTTTACAGTGAGCTGGCAATTAGTACGCCGTTCTCTTATTGGTTGAAACTGGTTTCTACAGCATGTGATAAATCAATATTTTATTGATTATGAGAATCTATGTATTTATTGCTTTAGACCCAATTTGAATAAGGAAGTCAGGTCGCCATCTTGCCTGAAAACAATGATGAAGCCTTGATCATAATATAAGGCTGTACCTTACCTACGAAATAATAACACATGAGAACAACTTTAAATCAATGTTTTTCAAAATCAATTAAAGAAAGAAAAAAAATATAAAAGAAATAAAAACCTGGTTTGGGATTTTTCTCCAACAACAATCTTTTGCTTTAACAATGGTGTATCTCCGCTTACCTGTTCAAAGTGAAAAAGCACTAATCACAATTCTTTATAAAACATATTCATCTATAAAACAAAGGCTGCAGTACTTTGCAGTTGGAAAGGGCAACGGTAATTTATGAATTAATTGTCAAGTTCAGTGTATTAGTCATGGTGCCTGAAATTTCCAGCTCTGTCATCAGACATGCATGGATCTTGTGAGCCATCTATAGTTGAACATAGGACTTACCCCAAAACTCTTTAGCTGAGTTAATGGAGGAATAATTTTTTTAAAACAAACACAGCATACAGAAGTCAGAATTATTACATCGTTTTTCAGACAAAATGTATCGTGACACAGATGACGACAGTATTCAAGATGACATCCAATTAAAATCTATTTATTCGTAACAGCAATCATGCTTTAGTCTATATATGCAAAAAGATTACTGAACAGTATATTACAAATGAGTGAAATTCACTGCTCACCTCACAAATTTTGCATGGAAAGCACTCGAGATGTTTTATACCTTGAAGTTCAAGTTTCTAACATACGAATAACATATTTTGGCATTCTTCATGTACATCTTTCACACTTGACACATTTCAAAAGTTCTAAACTTGTTGACGTTTTAGGCCCTTTTCAACACATAAAGGTCATATCAAAGGCAGTTCTAAAGAACTTGAGAAGAGTCCATGTGAATCTCCAGGGCAGAGCCATGAAAACTGAAAGGACTAGAAAAAAAACCTGGTTCTCTGCGTCCAAAGTCGAGTGAGTTGATCACTTGAGCTATAGACGCCCCCTTTGACATAATTTAAGCTGGGAAGTAGTTTCTTGTCAGTGATATTGTACACTTTATGATTATCTTATATCCACATAGGTTCATTTATTGTCTTTTCAATTACATACTTTAAAACAATTCATTGCCTTTCCGTGTGTATATGATGTCAATTTTCCATGCATCTCTGCATGAATGAATTTCTCAAATAATATTATCACTTACAGCATCTACAAATTGTACCAGATCTGGGGAGGTGATGATGCATTTTGCCTCGGACACGTCAAGTCTCAATTTAATATCTTTGGCTCTCAGTAAAGTTGTGCCAGGACTTAGAATCAAATCTGAATTGAAAAAGTTATAGGTACAGTGGTCTCCGCCTAAGAACCCGCCAGCTAAGAACCCAATCCTTCTTACAACCCATCCGTCGTTGGTCCCAAACAGATTTTTTTCTCTATAATTCTCATCTCTAAGAACCTGACTACATGTATATAACTCTCCCTAAGAACCCGCTGTTTTTTGTGCTTGGGTATTCAAAAAATGTACAAAACAAAACTCCTCAGTTGAAATGAGTTATTAACGAACAGATGGCTAAAAAAGATTTTTTTAATGGCTTCTGAAACATCAAAATAGCACATGAGTGACGTCAAAATGTTTCCTAAACAAAGGGAGGTAATTTACATTGGCCAAAAGAGGAAACAACCATCATGTATAGCTTTGAATGCTCCCCTTAGAAATTTGTGTAAGAACCTGGTCCACCTAAGAACCGCTTATGATGTCTCCTGATGGGCGGGTTCTTGGGTGGAGACCACTGTGTAAGTATAATTAAATGGCAAATGAAAATTTAATGAAAATACAGTTAGGATATAAAACTTGATTTATCCCCTTTCACCCTCCATCCCATTCTCAATTTAACAACATAGGCTGTACAGTGTAAAACAGATGTAAATATTTCCAACACTGCAAATCCACATAACATATCATTACATCACAGTATCACAGTAAAAAAATAAGTAGACTTGATCCGAGTTTGTCAAAGGAAACTTATGACCTATAATCTCATTAGTTGGCTGACGAGTCAAAATTATCATTACATGTAGAAGTTTGGCCACTCCAAAGACAAATCACAGAAATAAGGCAACAGTTTATGGATCAGTCAACAAACAGGGTTCTCTGTGGCTAGCACAAGATGAAGTCTCAATGACTTTACCTGTGGATGCTTGCTAAGTTTGGTTATCAAATCTTGTAAAAATCAGTATACTGTTGGGCACAGGTTTAAAGGGTGGAGAGAAAATGTTCTACTGAGATTATCAAATCTGAGGAAGGGACAAAGGACTTTCCTTTTTCAATAACTGATTCCACACACCCACATTACCTGCTCTAATGCAGGCAAGATTGATCAGCCACCATTCAGGCACTTTGGGCAAGATGACAATCACTTTGTCTCCTCTACTCAAACCACAACCTTCAGTCAGAGCTACAGCAACTCTTCAACATAAAAAAAGCATTGCTAAAAAATGTCAAAGGAACAAAAACACCTAAACAAGATATAAAACTGTCTAAGGTTGAGTAATTTTTAAAACCATTCCACATTATTGAAGGGATGTCCTTAGCCAAGAGGTCCGGGTTTGAGTCCCACCTTCTGCAGGATTTTTTTCTTTGGACATTTCAGAGTTTTCATGACTCTGCCCTGGAGAGAATTGAGAATTTTCTCAAGTTCTGTTGACCACCCATGAATGAGCTTTTTCTTTTAAAAAGGAATCAAACTTTTAGAACATTATTGAAACACAGTTTGCATTATTAGAAATCTTTAGTTTAGTTCTTTGTCTATCACATGACAGCTTCCCTTGCGAACAGGAAAACAATGTGTTGACAGATTGTGTACATCTGTACCCTAAATCTGACGATGGAAACACAGATTAAAAATTGAAACTTCATACCCTCCTGGAGACACACAATATTTTGAAAAGGGCATTTAACGTCTAACATTTTGAAGCTCACTGCCCAGCAATAGGTGAGGGAGTGGATGTTCAGAATTTCCAATCCATGAAATGATTTTTCAAAAAATTAAGATGCTAATTCTAAAAATGATCTTAACTGCAAATGAGCCTTCTCAGAAAAAAGCTGGTGTCTCAATTGTGATTAGTGGGCTAAAATTAAATTAACCCTACGGAGTGAAGTGACAGTGTTGTCTTGGATTCTTTATCTAAACTGTTTCTGGTAATGTGTCCAAAAACAGAAATATCCCCTACACTGAGATATCTCCAGTCAAAGATTTCATACTTTGTTTATTTCATGTTTATTCATATTTTGATTCTCAAAATGGTCAGCACAAAAAATGATGGGTGTAATGTTTTATAAAACCATTCAAAACGTGCTTACTTCTTTGAAAAAGATGACAACTGCTGGAATGACCACTTGATCTCGGAACCCAAGTTATCATCTACCCACCAAAATGCAGGCAAGTTAGACGTCCTTTCTCCACTCTGCAAGAGAATATTAAAAAAAAAAATTAACATGAACATGAAATTCTTCACCTGTTCACTAATAATGACATAGTGTTATTAATTGCCATGGAAAGGGATTAATGTTTTTTTTTTTTTTTTTTACAATAAAACATGCTTCTCAGCCAATGCTAACACTATATATATATATATATATATATATATATATATATATATATAT
>JARBEQ010246405.1:0-11520 GCA_030265355.1 Tritonia tetraquetra | reverse complement strand
TACAACAGTAATAATGATTTATCAATGGACGTACAACAGTGATAATGATTTATCAATGGACGTACAACAGTAATAATGATTTATCAATGGACGTACAACAGTGATAATGATTTATCAAAGGACGTACAACAGTGATATGATTTGTCAAGGGACGTACAACGGTAATAATGATTTATCAAAGGACATACAACAGTGATATGATTTATCAATGGACATACAACAGTGATATGATTTGTCAAGGGACTTACAATTGTAATGATGACAGGCTTTAAAGTTTGTGTGTTATGTGTCTCAGACTGGGATTTGTTGATTAGTATAGTTAGATGTGGGAATTTGTGACCTACAAAAATATAAATTGTCATTATTTTTCATGGAGAACGGAGAAGACACTTTGTTTAGAGGCGACAGGTCTCTGGTTCAAATCCTTAAGTGTTAAGTTAAATGTTTCTCTCCTCACGTTCCATATTCGAAAATCTCTAAGCCATATAAAGAAACTGTTGACTTGAAAAAAACAAAAACTCTTTCTATTTTATCACATAGTGGGCTGATCACCAGCTTATTTGAAATTCTTGGATCCATAGTATTAGGCCACATTGGGGACAGAACATGGGGCTGGCCATAACTGTATTGCAGTATTAATGGATCTTGATCATATAAACTAACTGCATTACGATTGCACATCAAACTAACCTGATAATAGTTAAAGTCATTTTTGCTACATTTGTTGGCAAAGAAATGTGGATTTTCTTTATCTGCTTCATGGATGTTTTGGCTAGTACCCCATGAAACTATTTTCATATATTGCATTATTAACTGTTTCTGATAACAACACGATAATACTTGTAACCGGTGTGTGATTTCCTTCCCGTGCATCTTTCCATTTCTCTTATAAAACACTTTTGGCTGATACTACCCATTCCTATCACATTTCTCAGCTGTGGTGAAAATAATGGTGTGTTTCTCTATTGCTTATTTTCTTTGATAATCTCCCTTGAATACTGGTGTTCAGAATTTGGTGTAATTGGACCTATCTATCCACCCATCCATTTATCCAAATTTATCCACCCATCCATTCATCCATCCATTTATCCAAATTTATCCGCCCATCCATTCATCCACCCATCCATTCATTTATCCAAATTTATCTGCCCATCCATTTATCCAAATTTATCCACCCATCCATTTATCCAAATTTATCCACCCATTCATTCATCCACCCATCTATGTATCTATCTTCTTCATTTCTGGCTGTATGCAAATGTTATTGGTAAATAGTAAATATATCTCTATTGTTTTAAAAATGTTCATTCTGAGTGGATGGTAGATTTTAAAGTTTAACAGAGCTCTTATGGAATTAACAATTTTATTTTCGGCGGTTCGGTGCAAGAAGTGGGTGTTCAGATACAGCTTCATTTCGTCCATACAGAAAAAAGTGAACAAATAGTTATTCACTCATTGTCTAAGCTCATTAAAGCCGACAAGCCGACATATATTTAGTAAAGATATATAATGGGGTAAAATCATGCTTCAATGAAAGAGAACGGTAATTGTCGTTTCTTGCACTCAACCGACAAATCAGTGTTTGTTTGCTATTGGAGTAAAATGGAAATGTTTCTTATGGAATATGTTATAGGTGTCATTAACATCTTCTTATACTTCTTTTCAATACTTTAAAAAGAATACTTTAGTTTATTTCTTAGATTTAACAGGTTTAATTTATTGTATGTATAAACAATCTTTGTACACAAAATGATGATGAATCAAACATAGAGCTGATTATATTTTCATCTTTTTCTCTCGTGTAGCTTCTGCTGGTATGGAATCTGGTATTGTCATTGCCATTATCGTCGTCATTATCCTTGTCCTCCTGATCATTGTTCTTGTTGTTTACTTTGTCACCAAGAAGAGGAGAGCAGCTGGGAAAGGAGACGTAGAGGGTGGAAAGGCCGATGATGGAAAGTAAGTTGGGGGGGGGGGGTCTGTTTTAATTAGACAGTCGGATTCCCCAGGTCCGTGCCAGTTCTGAGACAGGCAGCGGTCGAAGCGGGTGGTCCCGGGGCGCTCCGGCTGGCCGCCCCACCCGGGTAGGGCGAGAGGTGTCCCCAGCCAGGGGGGGGGGGGGGGGGGGGGATTATTGAAGAAGAAAATTGTACTAACTTTTTAGACAGGAATTCATGGAAAAGTCTATGATGTCTGTTTTCTTGGCTAACTTTTTTCCCACAAAAACATGGATATAAGGCTGACTTTTGAGCGTAAACAATCAAAAGGACCATGACATTGATCGATTGGTTTAAAGAAAGAAACAAGGAAATAAAAAATATTTTATATGAAGAACAAAAATTTGAAATAGAACAGGTGGTCCTGTCTGGACGCATGCTGCAACACAGCTTGGCTTATCCCGTGTAACTCTCACCTACTTCTTGATTCATGTAAGCCACTGGAGAGACAAGACATTATGTATGGTTCACTTTAAAAAACCATTGGGGTTTCTATTCAGCGTTGTCAAAATTGTGTCATGCTCATTTATGGAATAAGAATTGAAGCAATTTATAGGAAAAATTAATTTTTAAAAATCTCTCCTTTATTATTTACATCCGTGGATTTGTTTGTTTAGAGAATTACACTGACAACAAATATATGTGTGTGTGTGTGTGTTGTGTAAGAGGAAAATAGAGAGAGAACATGTGAGTGAGAGTGAGAGAGAGAAAGATAATGTGTGTGCATGTCTGTGAAAACTCAATCTAAAGTATTATAGATATAATTATGATTTGAATATTCCATCTAAAGTATTATAGATATAATTATGATTTGAATATTCCATCTAAAGTATTATAGATATAATTATGATTTGAATATTCCATCTAAGGTATTATAGATATAATTTCCATACTACACAAATGCTGTCTAGTAGCTGAGTGGGAGAACTTTCAGGCAGCTTGTCACAGATTCACAATGACTATGTAGATAGTCTGTTTGTTGGCAATGTTTATTTTTTTAACTTTCACATAATCAGATTTGTAAACACAGTCTTTGTAGACGCAGTTTTATGATGATGAATTTTTTTTGTTTGTAAACTTAATGATTTTCCTGTCATTGTTTTCCATAGGGAGGCAGCAGAAGAGGAGAAGCTGATCCAAAAAGAGTGAGTATGAATCCAAAACAATAGAAATCACTTCTTTAAAAAGTGGCTCATTAGTTAATAAGCGTTTTGTCACTTGGCATGGAAGGTTCACAGGTGGTGCTAGTAAAGTGTAATAGTGCCAGGAAACAGCCAAAGAGAGAAGAAAAGCGGTTTGCAACCTTTCTTTCTTCTTTCTTATCCAATCCCCTTTTACCATTACAGTGTAGGGGCAGCACTATGAGGCTGGATTTCTCTGGATCGAGATATTAGGCCAAGGAGGTGATCAACACACTCTGATCTTTGTAATAGGAATTCTTTATTTTGCCCGGACAGCGGCCTTGGGGCCTACTTTTATCAATTTTCAACTGCCAAGGGTTCTCTAACGTGCACAACATGCACACGGAACCTCCGAGTTTATCGTCCATCTCCGATAGGACTAGGTTCTTTGATCCCACCTACCTGAATAGGATCAGGGGACTGGCATATAGGTTTTTACAGAGTTTCAAGGAGAAAAATACCTGACAGTGTCGCTGCCGGGAATCAAACCCGGGACCTTTTGCTTCAGAGGCGAGAACCGTACCTCTGCGCCACTGCGACCCCTTGGTTTGCAACAGTGGGAATCAAGCTTAGGTCATGGTCATGGACAACTCAGCCTCAACAGTGAAAGAGGGACCTCACCATCCAGTCCATTTCCCCCTTCATTCTCCAATCTTTACATTTATTTTTCCTTTGATTAATATCTTGTACGTCATGTGATGTTTCTGGATATAAAGCCACAATATACAATTTTAGATTTTATCAAAATTTGTCCTTTTCTTTCTTGTAAATTTAACATCAAGTTCCCAGCTTTCAAACCTATCCAGGGAAAATAAAACTATGCAAGGGGGTTTAGAGTTGTCAAGGCTCTGTCCTTTTGATTCCTTAGAATCTCATTAGAAGTCCTATCACAGGCAGGTGTTTAAACAGATGGTACTGCCTTTGAGATAACCTCGGTCTTGAAGAGGGCCCAAAATAGAAATCTTTCGTTCTTTATTTCTTTCTTTTTTTCTTTCTTTCTTTATCATTTCCTGGTTTACCTTTTGGTATCAGGATTATCTAGAATGAATAAATCTCCTCCACTCCTCTCTATTTTGACCTCATTTCTTTTCATCACCCAAAGATAAAACCACAGCTTTGAAATATTAGAGATATTACGTAAATGATTTTATATATTATTTTTTATTGTTGTATCGTTTCTTTCCATAACAGCAATCCCAAGACAGAGAATGAGAGTGATAAGAAGGAAGATGGAATCGAGGAAACCCCTCAGTATGAGCCTGGTGAAAAACCGACCCCACCCACAGATCCCACGGAAACAGCTGATGACAAGGTGAGGGGACTCCCTGCACTTGCTGTAGCATTTCTAGATTTAATTACCAATGTTAAAGATGAATGGAGAAAACTTATGTGGAATGCATCAGGAACGACCCGCAACAATGAAGATGCTGAAAGCTGAAACATTTAATTGGCCGTTACATTTCAGAGACATTTCATTTCCACAGCCTTAAACTTCCACCAGGAAATATCTGAAATACTCGCTCTGTCCTCCATGGCTGCTTTGACAGATTTGAGTTCTGTCATGTGACATCCAATGTCCTGCAGCGACTGATGGCACCCAACTCTTGCTTGACCGCATTGGGGCGTCCACTACAGCAGGGTTGCTCACCAGTTCTCCCTTGCTTCTCCAGCAGTGAAATGGAAAAATTCCACTATTTTTGTTTACTTATGACTACCCAACTGTACAGAACAGTGTTATGTGACAGATCCTGGGAGACTGGTCCCCTTTGAGGGTTCTTGGCGTGAATCAGTTTTTGCTGGTTTGATAGAACCCCATTGATATGGGAAAGCAGTTTTTGCAGCCAGCACTGTGTTCAGCAATTGAAGGCACACAAGATGCCCACAATATGAATACAGGCACAGCCATTGTGTTATGTCAGTGCAAATTGCCTGCTCAATACTTTAGGACCAGGAGTCACATTAGAATGAACAAGCTCATCTTTAGAATGATTTTGCTGAGTACTGGCTGGCACAATGCAATGAGGGTTGTTGTAAGTTGTAGCAGGGACCGAAGGGTAAAAAGACATCTATAAATACAACAAGTAATGAAGGTAGGGATGCAGAACATTTTGGGTATAGCCCTTCCTCAGCTCACAAATAACACAGATGACAAAAAACATGTACCACCTTCATCTTAAGGAATAATGATCTTAAACATTTTATAACATGAATATTATGTCGTTGAATAAATATAATTTATAAACTGAATCCATGATTATATGTTCCAATCAAATATTAGATCAGAGGGATGTACATTTTTTCTTTCTATCCTACCCCAATGTCCAAACTTTTTGCTATGAAGATACTAAACAGAATTTTTGGCAGCAGCCCTTTAATTCCATTGATTCCTGAAAATCTGTATTTATGTGCACTATAAAAGCCCTGGAATTTAACTTCATCTTACCAGTTAGAAAATTGAAAACAAATTCCTGTTGCACCTTTTCTAGTGGGTAAAATAGTGAATTGTTGTTGCCTTAGAATATAAGAATTCTGCCCTGCGGAAAAGCCCTTTGAATAGTATTTAGAATGGGGTGCAGGAACTCTGTGCCAGGTAGTTTGAGTGTGGGGCCTGGGACCAAATAGAGTTGTGTCTTTGTTTAGAGTTTGCTTTATCATAAGATCATTTTATATCTTACCTGTATCCATGTTTGATTGCAGGCCAAGGATGGTTCCCAGACAGAACCCACCATTGAGATTACTCCAGAAACACCAGAGAAGCCAGAGAATCCATCCGCTTGATTGGCTGCTCACCAACATATTGGCCCCTCCCATCAAGCCATATTAGGACAGTAGTGACTGATTGGTTGAATGTCTCTTCATTCATTGGAATGTTGGATGTTTTTTATTTTTTCCTTTTGTTTCGCATTTTATTCCTTTCTTTCAATGGACAATCAAATTCCAAGTCCAAAAGTTATGACTGTAAATGTGTGAATGACTTAAGCCATAATTTACCAAGAAGTTAGGAGGAAAGGTGTTGAGGTTCACAAATAAATAAGGTGAAGCGATACAACAGTGATGCATTGTGGGGTATAAAGAAGTCAGATATTTGGTACGTTATATTTTGTTTTAGGAATGTGGATATAATGTATAACTCATTATATTTTATAATCACTGTAGATTGCCAATTAGATTTAATCTTAAATTTTTATCTTCTAATGTATTTCAAACTGAGTTTTTGTCTGGCCTGAACGCCTGTTTTGGGGTCCATTTTGTGAAGTCAGCACCAAATTCCTCATGACGTAAATCAGTGTTTTAGTTTGAATAGGATTTTAAAGACTTTCCTCCAACATTGTGAAATGTTTTAGATCTAGTCATAGAAATGTGATGTGAAGACAATCACTGTAATCCTCATTTTGGTTTACATCCATCACACATTTGGACAGATGGATTTTATTTTCTATCATATCCCCTTTGATCATTTTAAAAGTCGGAGAAAAAAGGTATCGCCGGTCAACAATCGATGGTGCATTATTAATTTTACTGGTCTACTGTAGTTACCCTGATGAGGATGGCCGGTAATGTAGCAGATTAGTATGGTAGCAGTGAATCATGACGAGTAGCATGATGTCATGAGATGACATGTTATTCTCTCTTCGTTTGGGTGTATCTCGGTAAAGATGAAATTTTGGAAGTCATCACAAATCTGACCCACAGCGTAATAAACTGGACCACCATAGCCATGAGAATTTGGATCTGAGAAATGACACTTTCCTACCAACTCCCTTTGGATGATATTATTATTATTATTACTCATTGTTACTGGTTCAACCAAACATGGTCAGAGAATGAGAAGAGAAAGATATAGGAGAGTCAGTCAAGATTTTGTCCTTAGCGCATATTGAAATTGTCATTGTTTGTCGTAGAATTTGCTTGGATTTGCTTTGATTTCTTTCAAGATACACATCCATCACTGCCAACTCCACAGGTATGATTGTGACAGGCAGATTGAATAGAGATGATTGCAGATTGTGTGAATTGAGTGTTCTGTCTGAGATGACTCTTAGACCATTTTGTTATAACATTTTTTGCTTCAGTAGGAGATTTGGTTGGTGTGTGTGTTCCAGTATTTAAATGTTTCCATAACTACGTGTACATGGGAGGTGCAATTAATATTATATGGAATAATTTGTTTTTTCTCGTTTTGTTTTCATTTTAAAGTTTAAAAAACATTGAATGTCAATTTATATTATATTGAGATGTATGTATTTATTTCATAGCATGAATTCACGTGTCATTTTTTTTTTTGGAGGGATTTTGTATGAGGGTGAGGGATTTTGTATGAGGGTGAGAGATTCATGAATGGATAGCTTATTCTTTTGTTGAAAGATGCATGTTTTGAACAGTTTTTTTGAAAGATGCATGTTTTGGACAGTTTATTCCTAGTCCAAGGAGAAATTATGAGGCAATTGCAGTCATTTATATATACATATATATATATATATACTGTTGTATATCTGTTAGAAAGGGAGGGACCCTCTCATGACATGGATAAGTTGTAAAATTATTATATTAATTCTATAGAAAATGATGATTGCAATGATTTGGCTTCTTATAGTATAGTATGGCTTAATTGGGTTGAAATCACCGGCACCTAAACACCCAACAAACAAACCATAATTAAACAGTTAACAATAGCATATATGAAATTACAGGGTGGAGAATGTCTGATAACTTTTGAACCAATAAAACGTAGGGAATATTTGTATACTTTTATTACTCGAGACTTTTCAGGAACTTGTTTCAAACCTCTTGACAAGATGTGATAATAATACTTGACCTCTTGTCGTGTGAATTTTGAAAATCATAAGTGAATTGGATGAGATTGTATTTTAGATATTCATGGGTGTGTGATGGGTGTTCAATCTGGACCCCGAGTATTTGTTACTGTGTGTCCATCATCAGGCTCCAGTCCCTGTACTGTAAAGGGGTCCAGGGATGCGACAGAAGGCCACCCCTATACAATGGTCAGATACAGAAACGGATTGGACAAATAAATGTTTTAATCTGATACAGAAGATAGGAAGACATAGTAGAATGAAAAAGGACCAATTTGATGATTTGATTCCATTTGTTGTGATGCTGAAAAGTTTGACCTTTTTCTTTTTACACCTGAGTGAGAGAACGATTTTTTTTTACATATTAAAAGAAGTTGATTGTTTGATTTTGTGTTGAACTTTGAACTGAGGCTTTGGCCACCATCACATTTTACTTGCTTTTTCTGTGTGCAGACAATGGACTGTGAGTTGTCAAAATTTGCTTTATACAACAATTCAGTGTCATCAGCCAGTAAGCTCCTCATTGTCACCTATTGATTGTCAAAAGCTGTTTGTTCAGTGGGTCGTTTGCCTGCTTTTCTTGAATTCTTAATCCAGAGCATTTCCGGCTGTGTTTCCAATGTAGAGCCATCCTTGCATTGTGATGCTGGCAGTACAAAAGGAAATTTAGATTTGATTTAAGGTAAGAAGAAGAATTGATATCTTTTCTCCATGGTCTAGTTACACTTTAGGGCATTTTTGACAGTTTGGTTAAAATCAGCAATTGTTGTAATCTGTCATGTTGCAAAGTAATTGAGCTCAAAATGTTTTTTGAGATGTATTTGTGTTGTATGGAGTGTTCCATGATGTCAGATGGATTGTTTCATGATGTCAAGGCAAAGTTGAAAGCTGACATTTGTCTCATTGACATTTGGTAAAAAGTGAATTGATATTTTAGCCATTATTTATAAGCCAATGAGAAAGAGAAAATAATTTGAAAAAATCCCCAACAATAGACAAAACTTTTGTACCTTTGTAGAATGGATCGGAGATGCTATTGTTGGAACTGTTTTGTGTTGTTGTGACAAAGACTCACTGACTTGATTCTGCTTTGAAAATTCTCCATTGTTGCTCATTTGTTACTTTTACTTGATTCTAGAGAATTCTGTTTGCTCATGTGCTTCTATCGTTGAATGTGCTCCAGCCTGCCATCAGGCAGAGAGAGGTGTTTGTTTGGGAGATGGTTGTGTAAGAATGAGATGTTGAAGACTATTCCATAGACAGCAATGCTGATGTGTACGCTTTTATTATCTCATGTTCATTCTTTTCATGATATGTCAATTCAATTAGAACAAATGTGTCATTTTTATATATATTATATTTTATATATATATATATATACTATGCTTTTCATTTTCTTCCCAATTTTTACCGTTTTCTATGTAAAAAAACCTTATGTATCTGGTTTTAAATTCACTTTTTGCTGATGTTAACATCTCACAACTTGCTTCAGATGTGGCTAGATGGAAGTGTTATGTTTAGATAAGAATTGGCTATTTGCACAGCTCATGGAAAACAAGTCACTATTTTATCACGATTAAAACACTCTTTCATATTTTACAGTACTATTTGAATCGTTCTCAACAGCCAAGAATAAAATTTGTTGCCATTAAAGAAGTGAAAGATTTTAAGGAACAAATAAATCATCCATTTAATAGATTGACATGTAAAAACGTGTTAGAATTACCCTGAGTCTTCATATTTGGATGATCCTAGGACTAACTTGCCCAAATGAATGATTCCCTGGAGGAAAAGTGACTCTGTAAAAGTCATGATAACAAAATGGCACCATCATGAAAACCTTTGAAACAAGAAATTGGTGCCAACTGTAGACTTACTTCCACAATGGACCAAAAATTTCCGTGTCTCATTGTCTATAAATAGACACTTTACCTCACAAGGACATGCGAATATTGTGATGCTTATGAAATATCTGTAAGATGATATAAGGATGAAAAATCTCATTACTAACATTTGATTCATTCAAACTGAAGAAAAATATACAAAAGTTTTTGTTTTTTTATGCATCTTTTACTTATTCATATGTATGCTTTCTTCGTTTAATCGTATAGGGACGGACAATCAAGTTTTTGACAACACTAATTAACAAATAGTCAACAATCAATGTAAAGAGACGCGACTGTCCTATAATGCTTTAAAAACTAAAGTCTCATTATACAGTGTGTCATCAAGATGAATCGATGAGTCATTTCCCACCTAGCTGTCTAATGGCATCGATATTCAACGTTATACTATAAACAACACATGACACAGAACTTGAATGCATTTTAGCCAGTGATATGAAATGCATTACACACAACGCTCACCTCTATGTAATGCTAAGTATTTGTTTGACAGGATTCCATTGCATTGAACTATTGACTCCATGTATTCCACCACTCTGCATTATTAGGAATAGTATTTACCCCATTGATTACCAGCTCCTATCCCATTACCACTAACCAAATAATATCTCTTTGCTGCAGTAGACGCAAATCCTCCCTGCATACGACTACCCATCCATCCTCCTTTGTAAATATCAATATTGCATTAACTTTGATGTCATTAGTATATATTATTATATTAAACTTTCTCCTCTTTGTTTATATGTATCATCAACTGTGTATTGACCTGTCTTTGATTGATACTGCTCAGTGTATTGTTCATGGTGCCAGTAAAGAGTTGTGGACACAGTGGGCTGATCACTTGCTTATCTGAAATTCTTAGAAATCCATAGAATTTCCAGCTCTGTGTTCAGTGTTGTTAGGTGGTAGGGATGCCTGTATTTATGGCACACCCTTTCATGGCTGAACATAGGGCTAGTCCTAACACTGCTCTGTGACATTAATGGGGTTTGATCAAACAAACAAATCAACTGGTGTATTCCATGTCTACCACCCCCGACCTTTTGGCCAGGCTATTTCCCAGTTTGTTTCTGTCCCCACCAATCCAGCCACACAAATATGCTGCTGGGAAAAATTAAGCTTGATCAAACAAATCAACGTTTTTAATCAATTATTTTTTTAGAAATGAAATTCCAGGCGTTGCTGCCTGATTCCAATGGTTAAAAAATGTTGGTCCATATTCATATGATCAGTAATTTTTCTAACACTTTTTTGTATGCATTGAACAATTTCGATCTTTTTTTTTTCTTTTTCTTGCCACAAATTTTGTCTTTAAATGTGTGTATTATTATTTTAACTTTATACTACAGTTCACGCTATGTTCTTGTTTCTTTGTATAGGAAAATGACATCAAAGAAAATACAACAAGATTTTTTTTTACATCTTTAATTAAGACACGTTTGAGCAGTTTTTTGTAGACACTTGTCAAGTTTCCTAACCACAAATCTACTCATATTATGACGCAGCACCTTTCATCATTGCAATTATGATGCAGTCTAAGAAGCGTAAGATTACTGTATATTTTACGAATTGAGTATATCCCTTCTGCAGGGGCTGCCTGAGTGAAACTGTTTCGGTCACCTCA
>JARBEQ010246383.1:0-11522 GCA_030265355.1 Tritonia tetraquetra | reverse complement strand
GTCCCACTGTTGGGGTAGATTAATACCCCGGGTCCCACTGTTGGGGTAGATTAATACCCCGGGTCCCACTGTTGGGGTAGAATTAAATTCACAAACTTGAACAGTATGGAGAAAAGAAAAAAGAAAAGTAAAAACTGATAGGTTGGAAATTAAATAAAAATGGAAAAAGAAATAAATGACACTAGACAATATGGGAGGAAGGAGAAAGGAAAGATTAAAGTATGAAAACCTATGACAGGTGTATATTCTAATCCAGGGATTTCAACAGGCCACACATATTATCAAAAAATGTATTATTTGTCAACACTTTTGACACAGCAGACTCATTTCATAAAATTTTTGGTGGTTACAAATTAAAAGCTATACAACATTAAGTATAATACAGTGTTGAAACATACCATGGTCTGAGGAGAAGTATGAAAAAAATTTGACGTTTCGTAGCATAAGTGATACAGCTTCACTTGCCATCAACGCAATGTAGTCTGAGTTGCTGTGGAAAAAACCCCAAAACCAAAACAACATGTAAGAGTTTCATTTGAACATTCAACAACAGACTTTATCACACATCCTTCTAATACAATAAGTTATATTGCTAAAGAGTGGTGGAACCTCCCAGTTTTTATCAATTGATGAGGGGGTACCCACAAGGGCTACAGTAATTTATTTATTGGCCCGTCTTTGATTAATACTGATCAGTGTATTGCTGCTCATGGTGCCAGTAAAGGGTTGTGGACACAGTGGGCTGATCACCTGCTTGTCTGAAAATCTCTGTTCCAAAGAGTTTCCAGCTCTGTGTTCAGTCGTGTTTGGTGGTCGGGGTGCCTGCATTTATGGCAGGTATCTTGTGTGCCTTCCATGGCTGAACATAGGGCTGGCCCCAACACTGCTCTGTGGCATTAAAAGGGCTCGATCAAACAAACAACAAATATGAAAGTAGATTCTTAAAAATATCATTAGCTAACTTTGACTTTTCCCAAAAATAATGTAATTTTTAGGATCAGAAACATAAAAATTCCAATTTTAGATTAAACCCCTGACAGAACCTAAAATTGAAAGTTCTGGAAAATTTTGAAAAGTTCAAGGAGGGAATGAGTATTCTAATAATAATAATAATACTAAAGTTTATTTCTAGAGCGCCTTATTCCACACTTAATAGCTCAAGGCGCATAACACAGAAATATGGGCAGTGACGAGCAATGTTTATAAAATATGAAGTTAAAACATACTATACTATAAACCTATATCAACGTACATCACATAAATACGTCGCACAAAGTAATAACAAAAGCATGTGAAAATGGATCATTGACTATCAAGACATTTTAAACTTTCAGGCAAAGAGTTCCAAACTGTAGGGCCAAAGTGACTAAAAGCTCTATCAGAAAATGTCTTTGTGCCTCTAAAAGGAACTTCTAAATTAATGTTAGTACTAGATCTTAAATTACGTTGAGGTACATAAACTTTGATTAGATTTCCAAGGTAACACAGTGCTTTATCATTTATACATTTATGAACTAAAAGAGCTACTTTATCAAATATTCTTTCTATCATGGGCAGCCAAAGAAGATCGGCCAGTGAAGTGATTGACAAGTGATTGGGACTGGCTGCTCAGACATATTGCCAAACAATACTTCAAGTTTTAAAGCTCCCTCTTCATGCCTTTGGGAAACATACACTCTGTTTCTATCCTATATCACTAGAATAGTACAAAAGTCAACAAATGGATGTGGCATTTATCAGTTGTTACTCAAAATGTACCTTTTAAAACTTGAATATGTTGTAATTTCTAATAAATACTCCCAACAAATTATTTTTTATTTCTTCTATTAACGGAAATGAATACATAGTAACACTGATAATTAATTACATTAATAATAGCATTAACATTATTAACAAAAAGTAGTAGTATGCCTTAAGAGCTCGGTAGCGTGAAGCGGACAAGTGACAATTTGTCACTTTCTGGATAGGACGCTGGTCTATCGCAGAACACTTTACCAAGACTCGTTTGAGAATTGGTACCCATTTCTACACATGGGTCAAGTGAGGCAAACAGAGTAAAGTTTCTTGCCCAAGGAAAAAACGAAGTGCCTGAAGCCTGACTTGAACCCACAACCCTCGCGATGGAAGCCCGTAGTCTACCACTCAGCCACCTCCCCTCCCTATTAATAACAAACACATTCTACAAAATACTCCCACATTCACCCTTCTTCTGTATATTGACCATCGCATTTACATTAAATCTTTCTTTCTTCTTTCTTATTCAGTTCCCTGTTACCATCACAGTGTAGGGCTGCTCTATGAGGAGAATTTACTCAGGATCAAGATATAAAAGTGTCAACTTACTGAGAAATGGGTTTAACCCTCTGCATATTTTTACGAGATGTCTGCCTGATTCGAGTTAGCTGTGCCACTGTGTAATACAGACACATAAATAGCTGAGGGTACAGACCACCTTCATGTTTCTGAAAAATGTGAAATAGAAATAATTAATTTAATTAAAAACGGACAAGACAAGACTGCAAGAGACCATATTTCTCAGAAGGCTAGATTTTACCATGCCTTAATTAAATTCTGATGAATTGGTAAAAAAAGGATATAAATAAACAAGGAAAAATTCTTATCTTTGCATCTGTACATTTAAAAGCACACTATTAATTATTTTCACAACTCAAATTTTCCATCTTTTCATTTTGTCTGAAAATTGAGACATTTTGTACAGTTTCTGTGCTAACTGTTAATCTGTAAAAATTTGGATTTTGTTTGTGAAAATGGCAAACCAGTGTCTTTTTCAGATACATGACAAATTAGACTCACAAAAAAGTTAAATGTCTGACATAATTTTCCTTTTTTTCCATGTCAAATATCAAATACAAAAGAAAATAACTAATTGATGGTACCACATTATTATCCCTGTCCACTTTAGCAGCGTTCAAGAGGACAGACACAACCCTGGACCGGTAATCTCTTGGAAGCAGAAAAAAGCTCATGGTACTCACTGATCTAAAAAGAAAAAGAAAAAAATGGAGATTTATGGACATGGTGTATTAACTTTGCAATTTTGCAAACAATTCAAATGTAAATCAAAATAAGGGTAATTAAAAGTATTATGTCTCAAATTATGAAATGCTTAGTGATACAAGTGTTGTCAATTATTTGAAACAAAACCAAAAAATAATTCTGTGCCGCTACCTTTGACAAAACGCTAACACCACAAGAAACGATTAATTCTTCCACAATTAAGTTGCACACTTTTTTCTTCTTTACTTGAACATAATATATCAAAAGTTCTTTGATAAATATTGTAATAAAACAATATATCGTGTACAAGAATCGTTAAGACAAAATGGAATCTGCATAACATTAAGTTTTGTACCATTTAGGCTAGGAGATTTACTGCAGTTATTACAAACAGTAAGGGAGGGGCAATATGTTTACTATGGTGTACCTGCATAATTTACTGAAAGAAAAAAAACAACCATGACCCTGGAACTAAATTCATTCCTCAAAAGCAAAAAAGGTCAAGACAGAATGAATTAAAATTCTAGTAGGACGAATATGCCCAGAGTGGTAGAACATCCCAGTTTTTATCAATTGCTGAGGGGGTACTACAAGGGCTACAGTAAATTGTTTATTGGCCTTTTTTTGATTGATACTGCTCAGTGTATTGCTCATGGTGCCAGTAAAGAGTTGTGGACACCGTGGGCTGATCATCTGCTTGTCTGACACTCTCTGATCAATAGAATTTCTGGCGCTGTGTTCAGTCGTGTTTGGTTGTTGGGGTGCCTGCATTTATGGCTGGTATCGTGTGTGCCTTTCATGGCTGGACATAGGGCTGGCCCCAACACCGCTCTGTGGTATCAATGGGGTTCAATCAATCAAACAAACAAGTAGGACAAATAAAAGAGCAAGACGACCAACTTTACTAAAAAAATAGTCTCTTCCAAATTTGTAGACACATAAATCAAGGTGTATGTCATTTAACGGTGTGTTGCATTTTAATGAAACTTGGCATGGCAATCTTGACTGCTTAGTACATTAAGAATATATTTTGTTCTCATTGAAATTCATGCTCATTAATGATTTTGCTTATCTATTCCACATAAAAAACAACAGGAGCGCCCAATTCCCAAAATTCAGACTTTTACAGTAACTTATAAAACTGGGCCACTGTTTTTTTTTTCAATGTAGAAGGTGAGTTATTTTCATGCCTCTGTGGCATTTAGCTCTAAAGCTTGAGTGCCGGTGAGAGCAAAAGCGAGCGGGGCATACAGGGTGAACGAGATTAAAAACAAAAGCAAAGAGGTTACCGGCCATACTGACAATGGCACACTTTGCTGTTTAGTGGGGCCTGGCCTTGTTGGCGTTACCGTAAATCATCAAATGTTTAGGATCACATTAATAGAAATTGCAAAAAAGATCAAAGGAATTCGCCACTGTGATAAAAAAGCAAAAAGCTACACGTTGCAAAATTTGAATCTTCAACATCACTAAAAATCTATCGTTGGTTTGTGTGACCACAAATTTGTGAATGGACTATAAGAAAGAAAAATAAGCTTACCCTATCATATCAAGTTGAGCACTGACTAGCGCTGCCCTGACTAAGCCAGCAGGCAACTGGAATTCTAAAGAAACCTGTAAGGGGAAAAATGATATCCTAGCTTAGAGACATGATGGTATAAATTCTCAACAATGTACATCACACTTTCTCAGTATGACGTCTAAATTTGCATTCTATTGTTGCTATTCTTTAATGAGACATTTTAATCCCCTTGTCATACACAGTGTTTCCTGCAAAGCACAAAATTCCCAATTTGACCTTCTATACTGGAATGTAAAACTTTATAAAAACCCATAATGTTAGAACAGTTAGGAACTTTGGACCTCAAAGATTATTTGAATAAATGTTTTTGACAGCCAGACAGCAGGACACTGCAATAATGTAATCTCCCCGTAATAAAGAATTATCTAGCATCGTAGCAATTTCTTCATCAAGGTAGTGTCTCATTTTCCCAATGTTTCTAAAATGATAGTTACATGCTTGACAAATATTTATGACATTTATCTTCCATCGTGAGTTTTTCATCAAAGTAAACACCAAGATTTTTGACACATTTACTTGATTTTATCATATGATCACCAATGTGTACTTCGTTTGTAACAATTTTTTAATGTTGACATTTATTACCAAAAATAATCATTTCAGTTTTATCGTCATTGAATTTGAGTTTGTTTGTCTTCCTCCCTTCTTTGATATCAGCAATGCAATTTTCCATATCAGACTTTGATAACAACTCTGATTCATGGTTAATTGATTTGTACAACTGAGTGTCATCAGCATAGATATGGAAATTAATGGGATGGATTGATAACATATCACAGAGGGGGGCCAAGTACACTGTAAAAAGGAGGGGGCAGAGAATAGATCCCTGAGGCAATTGACATGTTAGGATCAATGGAGTGGAGATACAATTTTTTTATCAGGACTGACTGACTTCTGTCTAACAGATATTCCTCTAGCCACTGCAAAGCTGTACCATTGACGTGAAAGTGACTACGAAGTCTAGACAATAATAAACCTGTATCTATGTCAAATGCAGCACTTAAGTCTAACAGTACCAGCATGACACCATTTTTATTACGTATGTTATTAACAATATCATTGTGCACTTTAGTAGCGCTGTTTCTGTACTGTGTGTCGCTTTGTAAGCCATGAAACTTTACATTTAGGCCATTATCCTGCGTATGATCTATGAGCTGTGTTGCCACAACTTTTTCAATAACTTTTGAAACAATATTCAGATGTGACACTGGCCGATAGTTCTTAAGTTCATTGCAGTCTTTTTTATTCCCTTGCCGGTTGCTGGTGTAAATGCTGCAAACGTGGTACATGCAGTAGATGTTGCATCTGTCGATGATGTCATCGCTGAATACATTGATCCCCTACTCATCTCAAATTATTTGTTTTCCCAGCTGCAATGTACTGTCATGTACGGGGTTGAGACACCTGCATCAAGATAAGCAGGTGTCTTGTGCACCCATTCATGTTTGAAAATGAATCTGACCCCGAAACTGCGTTGCAGTGATGAGCGGATACAATCAAATAAGCAAAGAAACTCACCACTAAAAGGAGTAGCACCATGTTGCTTCTTTCCACATCTTTGTGTCTTTCTTGCATCAACTCATTGAGAAAGTTAGAACTTATAGGAAATTCTGCATTACTCCTGTGAATATGAAATGAAAAGTTTTTTGACCATTGCAACTACAAATTAATCAACAGCGAGAACAAAACATCTAAATTACATGCAAAATGAAATAATGGAGGAATGACTCCCTTTGCTTTAAACAAAAATTATACAATGTTTTAATACCATGACAACACAGATAGAGGAGACTTTTTCCTGCTCTGATAGATGCATTCTTTACTTTTTGTTGAATGAAAACGGGTCTGAAAGGTTCGAGTTTTTGTTAATATTGACATTTCTTTATTTCTTCACAAGTATTTACAGAATTCAGATGGCAAGCAGGTGATCAACTGAGTAATCAATCAGGAATGAGTACATTTCTGGCTAATAGTGCTCAAGATGTTCACAGTGCCAGTAAAATTAATATTTAATGGCTGATCACACTTATATCAATTTTTCCTTTACCTGTAGTATTTCATTTCCCTCTCTGTGTTTGCATTTTTATGCATCTGAACATTGAGATCATTCAGACTTTCTTTCTTTATTATTTCCAACGTCACCTTTAAGTGTCTGTGTAGCTCAGAAAAAGGCATATGATGCAATTGTATCTAATGTAAGATTAACGAACATTCAAAATAATTTAGATTGTAATATGATTGTATCATGAGTATGATTTTCAAATATTACTCACTCATCAAGCATTCTAAAAATATCCTCTTGCACCATGTTGGCCAGATATTTCAATCTCCTCTCATCAGTGTCTGGTTGGTAACAAGAAGCCAGGGTAAAAACAGAAGAGTATGATTCTTTGTTCAAGATTAAAATAAAGAGGCAAAGGAAGAAGAATCAGAAAAGAAGAAGAAAGGGGATAAGAATGATAGGTAGAGGAGGAGGAGGAGGAGGAGGAGGAGGAGGAGGAGGAGGAGGAGGAGGAGGAGGAGACTGAACAAGAGATGAAAAAGAAAATTGATTTGTTAAAAAGGAAGATTGTCTCTTTACATTCTGCTTTCAAAACATTTCAATTTAACATAAAAGTTTGAACAAAAAGAAAAAAAATATATATTAGGCAAATCTCAAGGTATAAAAAGGATGAAAACTCAAAGCCTTACGTTTTGTATGCTTTTCTGACATTGGAAACTTGGAAAATATGTATTTACACTGAAAAGAAAGAAGTCCAAAATGTATCAGATTATAGACTAAGGAAAAACCTTTTTATCCAGTTTTACTAATAGGGTGTATTTGGTTATGCTACAAACTATAATCCTAAAAATGATCAAATCTTAATTGGATTTCAAAGCATTTGACCGTATCTATCACACAATTTCAATGAACTGATTTTGGGAATGGGTTACTAAATCAACAAGATACTACACTCCTCTCTTACAGTTTGGAATAAGTCTCTCTTTGGTCACTTCCATATTATTCTTGTGTTTATTCTGTTTAACTGCTTCACTCTACTGTGATATAATATAGAAAAGGGTTACAGCTAGAAAGGTTGTCTGTAATACATGACTAACTGCTTCACTCTACTGTGATATAATATAGAAAAGGGTTACAGCTAGAAAGGTTGTCTGTAATACATGACTAACTGCTTCACTCTACTGTGATATAATATAGAAAAGGGTTACAGTTGGAAAGGTTGTCTGTAATACATGACTAACTGCTTCACTCTACTGTGATATAATATAGAAAAGGATTACAGTTGGAAAGGTTGTCTGTAATACATGACTATCTTTACTTGTTTGCTAAATACAATGGACACAGTCCAGGCTTAAAATTAGATATGATCAAAAAAAAACCTCAGTCGTAATCAATACAAAATAATTTTCACTGAGTGAAATAAACTAAACCACTAACCTCTTGGCTTACAACACCCTCTGTTCCTATATTTTTCAAGGATGTTGTCTGAAATGTTTTACACGTTTTGTGCCTCTGAGGAATTTAAATAGTTAAAAAATATTATTGAAAAAATATGACTTAATTAATCAAAATTGCATTTACTTTCTTAAACTGTCACATCCAGTAGGAAATAAAACAGAAGAAGATACTTGAAAAAAGAAAAGAAAATAGCACTTACAACAGGATGCTCTGTGTACTGTGTATCAATGAAAAACTGCTTCACATGCAACCTTTCAGTGACTGAAAAAAATACAAAGATACATTTAGGCATTTGACATTTAAAAAATGAAACAGCATGACTAAAATCTATATCATTGACATTAATAATCATCATACAATATTTAGTGGAGTCCCAGTGGCGCAGAGGTACGGTTCTCACCTCTGAAGCGAAAGGTACCCAGCAGCTGGTATTTTTCTCCTTGAAACTCAGTGAAAACCTATATGCCAGTCCCCTGATCCTATTCAGGTAGGTGGGATCAAAGAACCTAGTCCTATGGGAGACAGGCGATAAACCGATAAACTCAGAGGTCCAGTGTGCACGTTGCGCATGTTAACCCTACTGCTGTTTCATCGGTTTATAAACTGAGACCAGAAGTAGATTTCACAGACACGCCGTCGGTTTATACACTGAATGCGTCATAGAAACTCCGTCTGTGAGATCGGTTTATAAACCGATTCAACCTCGACCTTAATGAATGGAATTTTCCATTCACCCTATGTGGGTCAGTAGTAAAACGGTTGTGGCTTTTGATTGGTCGATGCTATGATGAGGAGAATATTTCAGTGGTTTGACCTTGTGGGGTCAACAGGTCAGGCAGTGACGTTTGCTAAAGTTCGTGTTTCTAGTCAAAACAAACTTGGTTTCAAATTACCAGTCAAAACAAAAGATATCTTAAATATTGCAATGGTTTTTTTTCCCCTTAACAGGGAACTTAGAGGGAGAGGTTTTGTGTGTTTAATTCAAATTTGGATTACTAGAAGGGGTAAGTTGGCCATATTTTATGATTGTTTTCCTTGTGTGCATGTTTCAATAGAAAATCATTTTCAAAAAATCACAACAAATTCAATTTTTAACAAAAAACAAATAAGTTTAAATTTTCAAATACATTAGACAGTTAAGTTTAATAAAGTGTTAGTTTATAGGAGTTATTTTGGACGTAAATGCCAACAAATCAAGTTTTCCAGGTTCAGTGCAAAATATCATTGCTTTGCTTTGTCTCATGCCCATTGTGTCATTGTTGTCAGCTGCGCGATATCAAGTTACGGTACCAACACTTCCTGTTACGTAATGAGCAGTATTAGGGTTAAAAAACCCTTGGCAGTTGAAAAACAATAAAAGTATGCCGCACGGCCACTGTCCAGGCAAATTAATTCCTACTCCTACCACAAAGGTCACAGTGGGTTGATCACCTGCTTGGCTCAATATCTTAATCCAGAGAAATCCAGCCTCATAGTGCTGGCCCTAAACTGTAATGGTAAAAGGGAATTGGATAAGAAAGAAAGAACAAAGATCAACATGGCTTCCAAAATTTTTTTATATTGATCTAAATCTAAATGTCACATTGTCATTTATTCAACTTTTAACAGGACACTTTGGTTGGTTAAACTAAACCCCATTGGGAAATGACACAAAACTAATTAAACCCATCACTAGTTGATGTGCCCCCCATATAACCGGTAAAAACGCCCCATTATTAGCTGATGCGTCCCCTTGTGACCGTTAAAAAAACCACCCCATTATTAGTTGATGTGTCTCCTTGTGACAGGCTTGTTTTGAAGCTCTTTTTGTGGTTGAAATATGTTAATGTTACACCCACTTCCGTGTATACTGGATGAAGAGGGACAATGTAAAAATAACTTTTCACCGGATGAAAAAATACTGAATAGTAATAGTAGACTTATAACATACAGTCAAACTTGGATATAACAGGACTGATGAGACCAACAGGTTTTCCCCGTTATAAGCGAGTCCTGTTATATTCAAAACACACCAGTCCCAGTCATTGTGTCTAGCCAGTGACAGCTGCACCGCATGCTAATCCAGCCCTCCCCTCCCGCCCTGACCCAAATTAGACTCTCTTGACTACGTTACAGTACAGCACTGAGACAATGCCAATTGCGTGTGTATGTGTAGTGCATGTGTGCGCGTGTTTGTGTATTAAGCTTAGGCGGATTGCAACTTTACAAGCGGTGGAATCCCCGTTACAGCCGAGTTCGCGCTTATTGAGCACTGCTATAGCACAGGTGTTTGCTACTTAAACTTATAGAGATGTAAAACGGGGATTTGATTTGTCACTGATTGGAAAGTCGAAGCTCTTTGGGCCACTTAGCTAAATTATTGGGGGTTGTCAAATCAATGTCTATCTTTTAACTTTTGATTGCTTCATCGTTATTCAACCAATCAACAAACGGTCTTCACTACTGACGAGAGGAAAGACTGCTCTTTATTTTCATATCTGCAAACCCCGAAGCCTCACAGGGAAATATGAGTATTTCGTTGGTGAACACTTTAGAGCATGTGAAAGACGGGGATAAGATGGAAATTATTGGGTTTACAGGGATGTAAAGTAAGATCATTCGTTTCCCTGTGTAATCAAGACATTCATCATTAAGTTTGACCACCTCCAACGAAGCACAAAAAAATATTTAAACGCACCCCTAGACTCCACGGAACACACCAAGGTTGCCAGTCAGATAATTTCGCTCAACATGTCAAATAAATAAATAGATGCCAAATTTGTCTCCCCAGGCCCTATATTAAAAGTTAATAAAAATGTTTTCTTATTGTTCTGAGTAAAATCAATCCTTGCAAATTGTGTGGGAGGTGTTTTGGTGAGTTTGATAATCAGGCCTTCCACTGAGCTCTGAAGAAATTCGAGGGTCGATGGATAGAGTCCCCGTGGGGGGTTGGGGGCAGAGTTAATCAAAAAATTCGCAACAAAAAAGCCAGATTTTTAAAGGTTTGGCAGTAAAAATGCCAAACTGACAACCTTGGTAAATGTGTGCTGTCTCTCTCTTTGTTTTTATTAGTCTTTGTCTGTTGTACTGTTTCGAATTGTAAGTTTGCGCTGGTCAACCAATGAAAGAAGAGATAATTCATTTTGATATAAGACTCTGTCCATTTGGAAGTAAAAGGGACCTCGCTAGCCTATCATTACTGTCAATCAAATGTTCCAACAGTCAATCAAGTTGATTAGAGCCAAGGTCTATAAGTCTCTAGTCTTCTTTGCACTGTGACTTGTGAAATTTGACATAGAAGTGCTAACATGTGTTCTGCTTTGTTGTCGAGCTTCACTGTGTCGTCACACAGAGACGTGTAGAAAGTTGAAAGGGGTTGAAGTTGAAGAGAGCAAAAAAGTAGGAGATGAAAATTGAGAGGGGTATGTCATGGGTAGTGGTGACGTCAGAAGTCTTTCTTTATTTCGATGTGTTTAGTCCACC
>JARBEQ010246372.1:0-10917 GCA_030265355.1 Tritonia tetraquetra | reverse complement strand
AAACACCCCCCCCCCCCCCCTCTCTCTCTCTCTCCAATTGAATCCACATGGTCCGGGCCATGGAACTCAAGAAAGTTCAAAGGAAAAAATCCTAATGTCCCCGCCAGGATTCGAACCAAGTACCTTATGCTAACGAGGCGAAAGCATTAACACAACACCACAAAGTCCCCTATCAGGCCTGCACCACTCCGCACCATAGTATTTTAAAAACTAATCATTCACAAAAAAGTATCGGGTGTTAATCCATCCAAGGTCAATGAGCAGTCAACGATCGGTAATCAATATAGTATTTAGTATAGTACATGCTCACACTCTCTATACTCTAGCTGCACGGTCTCTCTTTACCCCACCCTTTACAAGTAATATATTCCACACCCAACAGATCTCTTTGTACTGTCCTTTGCGCGACCTGTAGTAGTGGGCGTCAGCGGAAAAAGGCAGTGTTCACAGTCAACGATACTCTGAATTTTTTGTCCATCACAGGAGACAAGTTAGGTTGTAAAATTCCAAAGTCTTCCTTTGTACCTTTTGATGTCAGGAAATTCCAAAGCCTGCGGCAGTTGAACTCTTTGTCTCCAGATTATTTTTGTTACCCCATGGTGCCAGAATTATTTTTTAAGTAAACTTTTCGAAAAAAAAGTGCAATTTTTTTTTTTAATTGAAAAAAATACTTAGACGTAAAAAAACTGCACATATTACATACCAATGCAACTGGAAAAGATTGAACTTTACAAATATTGTATCAAAAAGAATGTTTTGGTAACCAGTTTTGAGAACAAGGCGGAAACTGAGAGGTGAAATAAGAGACAGGAAAAAAGACATACAAAATGAGGTCTCTTAGAATAGTATGGTAATCCCTTGAGAAGATGATCCAAAGTTGCATTCTTATGGTAGTCCATCCAGTTATGAATAATTTACTTTGTACAGAAGTTAAATATCTCCTTTTTCAATAATGTTATGGCCTCATAATTAGTCCACACAGTAAGAATTGCAAAATTAAAAAAAAAATTATTCAATGATTTTAACAAATTCAACACTTAGCACCTATTTATATCACTGCCACTGTCAAGAACATTGTCACAGTCATTTTCATTTAGATTTTGAAACGAAACCATCGCCAATAACATTTTGGAACACCATTCACCTTAGATGATGAAGATGCCAGGAAAAGATTAACAGGAAAAGAACGAAAACAATCACAAGTTCACCGAAAAATGTATAAAAATAGATTTAAAAACACACAAAACTCAAATAAATTTTGACTTTCCTCTGACAACATGACTACTGGCAGATGGTTGGTATTTAATTTTTAAAATATGGAATCGAATGATTCGTTTTGTAGGTTAATTGCTATTTTCCACCTAACGGATGACTCGTTTTTAAGGGACAATGAATTAAGGGTTAAAGTTTAGGCTATTTTCTTCATCCTTAACAATTGACCTTCTATCACCATGTCTGTGTGGGTAGATGTGAAAAACAGTTCAAGTTTTGTTCCTCAATTAGAGATTCCCAAGTCATATTCTGTGACGACTTTTAGATGTGGAGCATTATGGGAACAATGCATTATTGTCAACACTGTGCCCTCTTTAATGGAGACTTGAATTAATTTTTTCCGGACAGTGGCCTTGTGGCCTACTCTTATCAATTTTTAACTGCCAATGGTTATTTAACGTGCGCAATGTGCACACAGGACCTCTGAGTTTATCGTCCCTTTCCGATAGGACTAGGTTCTTGATCCCACTTACCTGAATAGGATCAGGGGAGTGGCATATAGGTTTACACCAAGTTTCAAGGAGAAAAATACCTGACAGTGTCGCTGCTGGGAATTGAACCCGGTACCTTTCGCTTCAGAGGTGAGAACCGTACCTCTGCGCCACTGGGACCCCCTCTTTGCATACCAAAAGGAATATTAAGCACTTGTTAAGAACCCTGAAACATTTGTAAAACTTTATTTATGAATATAGATCTTGTATACTGTTATATCTTTTTTCAGGCATATGGAATTGTCTGGAAAGCAATTGATAGAAGATCAGGTGAAGTTGTTGCTGTCAAGAAGATATTTGATGCTTTCAGGAATCAAACAGATGCACAGGTCAGATTCTTATTACTTTTATATAGGCTTTTTGTAGTTTATTGACCCATGCCCTATCCATCATAACTTGTAAGGCTGATATTTAAATTTCATCTAAGATAATACTTTTTTCAACTGTATATATGTCTAAATTGTTCATACCCTGATCTAACTTTCATTTTGTTTCCAGCGTACTTTTCGAGAGATTATGTTTCTTCAAGAATTTGGTGACCATCCAAATGTTGTAAAGCTTCATAATGTTATCAAAGCGGAGAATGACAAGGATATTTACCTCGTATTTGAATTTATGGGTATGTATGCCATGTTTTATGGATGTGTCATTGATAGTAAAATTTCATGTGAAAACCATAATTGTTATAATGTAAATACTATCTACTACCAGTAATCCAATCACCAGTTTTTCGGCATGCTCACTTATCTGACAGAGTTGCTCCGGAACAAAATAATTTGTAATATGTTCCCTATTGTCTATCCAAGATTTCACTTTTCCAACTCCAACACTAGATTATGGGAACAAAATGGTATATTCTCATTGTATCAATGTTTACTTATCTGACATCTGGATTTCTCTGGATCAAGATATTAAGCCAAGCAGGTGATCACTGTGACCTTTGTGGTATGGATTAATTTTGCCCGGACAGCGGCTTGTGGCCTACTGTTGCCGTATTTTAACTGCTAAGAGTTCTTTAATGTGCGCAACATGCACACAGGACCTCCGAGTTTATCGTCTGTCTCCGATGGGACTAGGTTCTTTGATCCCACCTACCTGAATAAGATCAGGGGAGTGGCATATATGTTTTTACCAAGTTTCGCGAAGAAAAATACTGATGCTGCTGGGAATCGAACCATGTACCTTTCGCTTCAAAGGCAAGACCGTACATCTGCACCACTGGGACTCCCCATGTTGACACTTATTATGCTAAATATAGCAGACTCGCCTTTTACCAGTGTAGAAGGAAAGCAATAGCAGACGACTGGGACTTCCCGCAAACCCTCATGATGCGTCTAGCATTCGAAGGTATTGTTACCTTACTTGTGTCTCAGTGTTTCAACAGGTAACGCTTCTATCATAATTTATGGAAAGGTGTGATGTTGTGGCACGAAAACGCATTTATTAGATAAACGGACAGATTGTATTGGGTTAACGAATCATCCAATCATATACACTGATGATTACGACGATGTAAATATCTGCTGAGGGTCAGTGAAGCTCTAGTGTCATACTATCATTTAATTCTGATTCACTGAAGTTAAAATTCCGATTTTTTATTTCATTGAGTTTGCGCCGGGTTGATCAGTGGAGACGTTTCGAGCTATTAGTTTTTTCCTTCGAAGTCACAGATTTACTGATGTATTCGATATTATTTATTGACTCATGGGTACTGTAGTAGTGTAGTTGTATTGATGCTCAGATGATTTTCAACACCGTTTTTGTTTAACAAACGATACTACTTGTCTGTATACTTCATGTTCTGTGAGTTCTATACTGTTAAAAAGAATTAAAGTAATGCTATAACGGATCCCAGATTTCACTCAACCCTTACTGGTTTGGCTTCGATCGTTTACATTCACTTTATTTAGTCTAATGCCTGGATCACGATCAGCCTATATCATCTGGAACTTGTGTTATGAAATGTATAGATATTGATTTGGTTACTGGTTTTGACATCAACAGCATTATATTTAACACACTTGGTCTTTGCTGAACATCGACTCACTGCATTCTAGACTAGATAGACCGAGTTCTACTTTCGTTTTCTCTTTACTGATCTGATTTGTCAGGTACTGATAGAATAAATTGTGGGATTTTATTTACAAATTGTCATTATCTTATGGAAAATCAGTATGTATTTGATTATTATTAGGTGTGAAACAGATGGGGATGAACTAGTCTAGTGGGAATAATGTGATTTACCCACTTAGCACGCTGAATGTTCAAAAAACAAAAAAAACCATTTTGATCTTTGATTTCAAAGTTTTGGGGTGAGTTTATGGCTTCAGGTTTTGAAAGGCAGGTGGATTTTAGAGTTTACTGTTTGATATGGAAATAGATTACAAGTCTTTCATGTGATAGACTTACCAAGTCACGGAACCAGTAGGATCCTTTTTATTTGTTTTAACTGTATTGTAAATAGTGTGTAACTATGTTAGTTTCCGTATTCCTTAAAGTTTTTGTTACATTGGCAAGATTTCATTTTTTTCCCATTTCTATTTTGATTTCCGTTTTAGTTGTGTGGCAGGTCTGATAATATCTCTCTGTGTAGTTTAAAGTTGTTAGTTTTACGCCCTTGGCATGTTGGTCATATTGTTCATATAAAAAGTGGGACCTCCGATTTATAGTCCATCTCCGATAGGACTTGATTCCATAAGGAATCCACAGGGTCAGAGCCATAAAAACTTGAGAAAATCCCACCATTGGCGCCAGAATTTGAACCCAGTATCTTCTGCTCACAAATCAAAAACGTTACTGCTACGCTATGAAGCCCCCCCATCTCTGTCTATGAAAATGTTAATATTGTGTATCTTAGATTGATGATAGAGACATGATAGTATGGATACATGTTTAAAGATTTGTTTTATTTCTTCAGATATACAATTTTTTTTTCTTTGTTCATTTGCAGAGACAGACTTGCATAATGTGATTAAGCGAGGAAACATATTGAAAGATGTTCACAAGAGATACATTATGTATCAGTTGTTCAAATCAACAAAGTATTTGCACAGTGGCAATGTTATTCACAGAGACCTTAAAGTAAGATTTTCCGTTTACAATACAATGAATATATTCCATTTGTTGCTCTTTTATAAAAGAAAAAAAGGACTTCCTTAATTGATGAATATCTTGGATATGTGGTAGACGTCCATAGGTATTTTCTTCACTGATTTTTAGCAAAATTAAAGCAATGTGTGTGTTGAGATAATGCTTTACGGCATTGTGTCTCTTGTAACATTTAATCGTTATAATTTATCACATATATTATGAAAAATGATTAAATTGAAAAACAGCATGCATTGATTATTATGAATGACTGGGAAGGGCCTTTGTTTTTCTGTTGAAAAGTTTTATTTTCCAATTAAGAATCAGACTAACATTGTTGAGTGTCTGAGATAATGTTCCACATTATACTCTCCCATTTGAGATGTATTTCTGCTTGTTAAATCAGGATGTCACTCTTTTCTTCCAGCCATCAAACATATTATTAGACAGTGAATGTGTTGTAAAACTATGTGACTTTGGTTTGGCTCGTTCCTTAACACAAATCGCAATGGATGAAGCTGGAGATCCAAACTTGACTGAGTATGTTGCAACAAGGTGGTACAGGGCTCCAGAGATTTTGCTTTCATCTCACAGGTATGAAAGATTTCCACCTTAACTCTTTGGTCACTACATCCGCCATATGGTGAAGGCTCCAGTGTGCTTGCCCAGTGCTACATTGGCTGTATGGCAAATTAAAAAATAAAAATGCGAATGCGTGGCCCAATGCCATTCCTGCTATTTGTGTTATTTTCCTTCGTACATTACACTTTGATCGATGGCTCCGGGTGTTTTGACTTGTCTACGCCTCTAAATTTGGCCGTTTTTCTCTGATTTTGGCGACCCGATCCTGAGTAGATGTGATGAATAATGGATCAACCAGAGATTGAGAGTGCTAGGGAACGGTTGTTATTGTTCATGGAGTCTGTAGTCGATAGTAATACTACTTTAGACCCAGATTTTTTTGTGTTTTCATATGAAGATCTCTCTATCAAGTCAATCAAAATAAAACAGTTTTCTCTTTAGTTGAGTCTATGCTAATAAACTCTCTCACAACCTCTCAAATAAAGACATAGACTTAATTTTTAAAACTTTATTTAAATTATTCATCCAATTTTTCTTACTATAAATGCTAGAGCTCTGAAATTTTCCACATGTGTTACTGATACTTAATTGTAAATAGGTGAAGAAATTTTTTGGGGATACTCTTTTAAGTTTATGACTTATTACACAAATTACGTAATCAGAAACGCATATCTTGGGGTCCCATTTTAAAAGGTCGATATCTTTCCAAAAAAATTGTACAGGACTAAAAACTTTTTTCAGCTGTTTACAAATATGGTATAGGTTACTAACAAAACAAAAATGGGTTTTCTATCTTGTTTAGTGTGGGAGAATTTGGATTTGTAAAACACCACATATTTTTTTATGTGTGAATTTTTTTTTTTTTAAATCATACTTTTTTACCCCTCCATATACTAAGCATTACTCCCATACCTCTATTTCTGGTCTTTAGGGGATATTAAATTATTTTTTTTCAAATGCAGTGTAACCCCTTAAGTAATTAAGGATTATCTTACTTGAAGAGATTGTTCTCAGTTGCAGGGCGCTTTTGGTAGTCTCCTTCCGTTTCTCTTTCTTTTGAATTCCATCTGTCTTCTTACTGTTTCCAAGTAAGATTTGACTATGATTGTGTAGATGCTTTTTTTAGTAGTCATAGATACAATCATACTACATTATAGCACTGACCCTCAGAAGTATCTCTAATTTTTAAAAAAGGATACGGAATATATATATATATATATAGGAAGATAATGAATTCAATTTTCTTTTTCCAGATATACAAAAGGGGTTGACATGTGGAGTCTGGGATGTATATTGGGAGAGATGTTATTAGGAAAACCTCTGTTTCCAGGGTCATCGACATTGAATCAAATAGAGAGAATAATGGGGTCCATTCCTACTCCATCAAGAGCAGGTAAACACGTGTTTCTGTGTTTTGTGATATAATGTGGTTTAATTACATGAGTGATGTTTAGGGTTTCTGAGTTCATATCGTTTTGCCTGGGACCTGAATGCAGTACAATGGAGCTCACATACAACAGCCTTGGATGCAATGAGAGCTTGCCTACAATGGGATATCTAAAAATTCCTGATTTTTACTCTATACAAATTATGATAAATATTCTGTTTAGAGTGGATCACATTTCATCTGAAACATGGCCACTATAGGACATTCCACAGGCTCGATTTAACTAAGATACCACATGCTAATTACCTTATTGCTCCATGCACAATCACTGATACTAATTATCTTACGCCTAACTTGGGAATGGGACCAGTCAGTTTCTCCTGGTATATCTGTATAGAGTATATCTGTATAGAGTAGGAAGATGGTCAATCAAGGCTTTGTGCCGTGATTTCCCACATATGTGAAACTGTGGGCCTGGGAGAGGAAAAGAAAGAAAGGTGTGATGTCAAACTGCACAAGGGAACACTGAAAACATTTTGTGGTGTATGTTTGCAACGGGACTCGCATTGAACTGGATTTAAGCCACGGTCCTGTCAATTCTGTTGGATCTAAGTTCGGCAGCACCTGGACTCTGCAGAAATGAATATGCAGTATTAAATGAGTATGAATCTAAGGCAGGTAATGTTCCCAGCACAATATAACCATTATTAGATCAGTGTGCTTCTTTCTGAGAATAAACAAAATCCTAACAAAATGGCCAAAATGAGGCTGGACATTTAACAGTTGTGTGAAAGTATTTTGATTTTGCATTGATAATTCATAATTACTAATTAGAGTATGAATTTGGATTCTATTGCTTTCAGATGTTGATAGTTTAAAATCATCATATGGTGCTTCAGTCCTGGAAAAAGCTGCATCTGCATCAGGAAGGTAAGCGTTTGATTATTCTTATTTCGTTTGTTTTGATTGTAATACTGCAAAACAGTTGTTCAAGTTTTTAAAATGTCTGTTAAGATAAGTAAAAGTATGTAACAAAGAGGTCGTAACATTGGAAAAACACTTGGGAGAGTGCTGTCTTCTTAGACCAAATCATACATTTTATCACTGCATTCATCAACTCATTTTGACTTAAAAACGGACACAATTTTATATAATGGTCATGTGCACAAATAAAATTTTTCCCTTATACTATAGCATCAGTTTCCTCAGTTCACTTAGGAATGGCAAATCAACACGGCACGCCTTCCTTTTGGAACTTTGATATTTTGAAATGTAAAATTGTGTAACTAAGTAAAGGAAGTTATGAGTGACAGTCAGGTCTATATGCAGTTCATTTTCATAAGTAAAACTTTCTCTCTCTCTTTTTTCATCATTGCTCTAGGCACAAAAAGACTTTTGATGAGCTTTTGCCAGATGCCCCAGCAGATGGGGTTGACCTCATGAAAAAACTGCTTCATTTTAACCCCGATAAAAGAATTACTGCTGACGAATCTCTGAGGCATCCTTTTGTACAAAGGTGAGATGATATTTATAGCCTTGTTTTCATTGACACCTCTTTAAAGCTTTACCGTGTTGAATGTAGATAACTAGTTCTCATTTTTAAGATTGATTTTAACACAGTTTGGTTTCTCAGTGTGTGAGTCATGACATCTTGTAACCAATCTCAATGCAGTGCTATTATAGTGAAACATTTTTCTTCTAAAAAAACATCCAGATTCCATAATCCCTCAGGAGAAATTAGCCTGAATTTTGATGTTGTGCCACCTCTTAGTGACGATGTCCAGTTGACGGTGGATGAATACAGGAGCAAGTTATATGAGGTAGAACATATACAATGTGTATTTTTAAATATTAGTGTAAAAATGAATATAAGAGTGTAATTAAAATATCTTTTGAATGTTAATGCAATGCAATCCACCTCTCGTCGAGTGTTCAATCCACCTCTCGTCTATGCAGTCCACCTCTTGTCAAGTGTGCAATCCACCTCTCACCGAGTGTGAAAATGTTTACTGTTTAGTGTAATTAGTTGATTCAAAACACGAAAATCAAATTGAGGTATTAAGAAAAATAATTAAATGGATTAAGGGAAGGAGTTGAAAATTAACATGTTGGGTTCTAGGTTAACATAAATCTTGTGATTGAATGCCCAAAACAATCTGAAATATCAAAGCTTATGGAAAAATGGGCAGTATGAGGATGGTTTTGGAACAGTCCCATTTTTCTCATACTCTCCACCACATTTATTGTTTGGCTGCTTTGTTACACAGATGACTCTGATATGTCCAAGTGTATCTTTTATAGTGTACAAACAAACAAATTTTTCAAGGAGTTTGGAGACACAGTTTTTACACACTTGCATAGTTTCGAGATAAGTAGATAAAGTGTATATTATTTAATTGTAATCTATTGTACTTTCACATTTGTTGCAGATGATTATACAGAAAAAAGCTGAACGTAGAAGAAGAAGAAGAGAAGAAGCTCGGAGTGCTGCCATCCATGATGAAGATTATCACCATCATGAAGATGTACCTGCTGAACCACCTGCCAAGGAAAATATGCACTCATCACCCAAAAGGCCATCGCCCAAGTCAGCTCACAAATACGGCGCAATAAGTGACCAACCTCAGCATCATTCCTCTTTTTCTGGTGTGTATTGGGTTATCTAATGAGGGTTATCATTATTTGTTGAATCAACTAATTCTTTCTGTCTTTGTCAATTCCTGTTTGGCCTTGCGTTTACATCTTTTTTTTCTTTCACCAATTTAAGTAATTTTTCTTCTCTTGACAACTAGAATGGCCTTTTGTGCTAGAAAGGCCAAAGGGTAGAGGGGTAGATAGTAATCTAATTGAATTAATTATGATATTTAAAATTGACATTATTTCTAAAATTCAGTTTTTGTATGATCTGATTAAGGTTTCTTTTTATTTGAAACTTTTTAAAAGCTCATCCACATTGGTAGCTTAAAATAGAATTGTCTTCTTCAAAGCAAGTAATACCCTTTTGAGTTCTAGGAATGCTCTCTTTAACATGGTATATTTTCTCATGCAGCATTTGGTCGAACAACTCATGAACAAGCGCCCCCTGCTGCTCATCCCCGGCAGAAGGCTTTGTCCAGACAGAGAAGCTATGAGAATATACAAGCTAATGGAGTAATGCTATTTGATATTGTTATATCTCGCTCTCCTTTCCTCCTTTCTGAATACCCTACCTAAAAGTATTTTATCTTTTCTTTCATTTTGAATTCATGTAATTGGCTCAAAGATAATCAACAATAACATAGTCAACTCGGCATATTTCACTATATAATGAGTGAGGAAAGAGTTCGCCTTAGATGATAGTTGTGCCATAGTGTTCACCTGATATAACACATTGGATGATTTTGGTGTGATATTTTTTTAGTTCACATGATTTTGATAAAAGAATGCATTACGACCATGCCATTTTGTATCGAGTATTGAATGAACCAAAACAATGAGAGAAGTCTGGGGAACACTAGCTAATAAAGGGACCTCACTCTCATGTGGCCTCGGTAAAATTAATTGAGTTCACTATCTTATTGTTGATTATCTTTGATCATAGTATTTTAGCTTTTCTTCATTTTGAATTGATGCAATTGGGTGTCTTGACCCAGAGAAATCCAGCCTCATAGTGCTGGCCCTACACTCTAATGGTAAAAGGGAATTGGATAAGAAAGAAGAAAGCAATTGGGTGTCCCTAGTGTAGTGGCAGTGTCTGGTTACTTGCCTCGGGGTGTCCAAGTCCAGGTTCTAGTCCTGCTTGTCTGATATTCTATTCCCGTGATCAGAAATGACTGAAGTGTGTAAAAATATAAACTACTCAATATAGATAATTTGGTCCTCTCCTTTGTGACCGCCCTTGTTGCGGTGGAGAGGCTTGAGTGGTCTAATGACTTTGAGGGCTATACCAAACAGGTACAACCATAATATTGGGAAGGCTTCAAATAAAGATCCAGACCAAGGGGTCACAGGGCCCGGTAAGGGGCACTGAGGTGGCAGCTCTACCACAGTGGGGTAATCTCCTACTTGCCCGAACCAAACGGATTCAAAGCAACAGGCATATGCCCGACTCACGGATTG
>JARBEQ010246350.1:0-11525 GCA_030265355.1 Tritonia tetraquetra | reverse complement strand
TAAACAAATTACTGTAGCCCTTGTGGGTACCCCCTCAGCAATTGATATAAACTGGGAGGTTCTACCACTCTGGGCAACAGTGAGCATTAGGAAAAGTTTAAAGTTGTTAGTTTTACGCCCCTGGCAGCTCATTAGACGCCACATCAAAGGCTGGACGCTCTATTTAAAGATGGACATGCAGGAACACCTAAATTAGTATTGGCCAATTGAGACTTTTATTTATTAAGTGGGCTGATCACTACACTTTAATGGTGAAAGGGAACTGGATAAGAAAGAAAGAAATTTATTAAGTGTCGCATATTGATGCAACTTTGTTGTTTGAGTAAGGAGACTGGAGAAGACCAACAAAATAAAAATCGGCGTAGGCTATATCCATTTGCCCCAATTTAAAAAAAATGATTTAGTAACAAATCGTTCTAAACATCCGTGCATAATTAAGCATCAGTTGTCCCTGATTATAAATGCCCCCCCCCCCCCCTTTGCGTTTTAACCCAGGCTTATAAATTCTGTAAAAATGTCGGTTGAGTCTCTTATATTATCAAAATGGGAGCCGGCATATTTTCAACAAATGAGACGAAACTGCTATCTTTTATTTGCAATATCCATTTAAATCGTTAAAACACAATAGAGAGACACAGCTTTCCGATATTTGGAAAAATAAAACAAAAATGGATTGTGTTTTTATACGGAAAATAGTGTTCATTGTGGGCCACGAATAATAGGCTAATATCATTGTGATTACGTTTCAAGACTGAACTTCCACCATCTCTTTTCTGCAATTGATAAAGTACTATGATCAACGATTGCCAGTAATAAGGTAAGCGACTCAAGCATGTTTACCGAGATCAGCAGGAGAGTAATGTTTCCTCTATTTGCTAATGTTCGATTCAAAATTCTTTGCAATTGCCTTCGGTCAAAATCGGAATTTTCCGAAACTGTCGTGAGAACTCAAGCACCGTTTAGTGAAAAAAAGTACATCAATCCAAGATGACGACTCTTATTTTGTCCTCGCTCATTACATAGCTAAATACATTCAGTTGTTATCTAATGTATTTATCATCTTTGCTATCATGTCTTGCAGTCAGTGTGTCCGACGTTTGTTTGATTTTTTTCTTGATTTTTCATTAAAAAGTTCTAAACTTTGAAGTTAAACGCCCTTTTCAACTCATAAAGGTCATATCAAAGGCGGTTCAACAGAACTTGAGAATATTCCTCGTGAATTTCCAGGGCAGAGCCTTGAAAACTGCACGGTCCAGAGAAAAAAATCCGCACCAGGCGGGACTTGCCTCGGTCCTCCGCGTTCAAAGTCTAGTGGCTTGACCACTGAGCTAGGGACTTGAACCCTGGTCCTCCGCATCCAAAGTCTAGTGGCTTGACCACTGAGCTAGGGACGCCCTCTTTATTTTTCAACAAAGAGTAGAAATACCAAACATTCTCAACCTCTATCGTCCTTCGGTTGTCAAGAAAAATTCAAGATATTTGCTTAACATTAGAAAGTACTGGTACCGTACGTAGACATTACGTTCTTATTATGTCAAAAGAAAAAGAATAATAGCCTGTTCACATGGTGCGGTTTTTTTTTCAGAATTTACGCAAGGCAAACTGCACAAACGCCCCCTTAAAATAGATTGACCGCTTGATTTCTCCGTACCATGGAACGTAAGCAAAATACGACCTGATATCCACGCCGCATCTCTCGGAACAAATTAAATTGGTGAGGGGGAGCGAATAAAAACAAACGCCGTGCGGAGTGTACTGAAAAAAACGGCACCATGTGAACAGGCCATTAATGTAGGCATGTTTTGTGTCAAGGTTCACAGAATGTAACCTGCCATAAACCATTTTACACGACCTCGTTTTGTGTTTGTTTTTGGTGGTGATTACTACTTGGTCTTTGAAACGAAAGTAAAAAGAAAACGCATGTTGTGAATACCAACAGTAAGTATCTAGCCCGAGCCCAACAGTGCAAACTACGAATTTCATTTGTAGATAACATGCCTGCCACCTTACGACAAGAATGCATTTTACCTGGTATGTTTGCTGTCAGTTTAGTATAGGGGGGGGGGTCTGGCATGTAGCAGTAAGGAATTACTTTTTGTCCGTTGGGTTTTACATTGACTTGCCAAAACTATTATTGCTTGGTAATCGTCGGAAGGAACAGGTTCGAGAACATTAGGGGGAGGTACAAAAGAAAAAACACCGTAGGCACAATAGAAACACGGTAGTAAACTACAGTCCGTTCACAAACTCGTGGACACACAACTCAGGGTGTATCTCAATAACGGTTAGTTAGATTTTTATTGAAACTTGGCATGTAGATGTTGACTGCTAACGACGTTAGAAATTATTATTTTTTTTTATCATCGCAATGTATGTACATCAATGAGCACCAAGAGTATCCGGTCCCCAAAAATCAGATTTTTACAGTAATTCAAAATAAACTTGTTATCATCCTGTGTTTGTTTACATGTAGGAGATGAGTTGTTTTCATGCCTCTTAAGCCAAGATTTGACTGACAGCTAAAGTGAGCGAACGTGTACGGAGCGAAAAAAAGAAAAACAAAAGCAAACATGTGATTAGCCATACTGACAGCGACGCTCGTTTCAATGTTTTGTGGGGTCGTGGCCTTAGAGGCCTCAATCATTGTTACCGTAAATCGTCTAATGTCATATTTATAGAAATTGCGAAAACGATCAAAGGAATTCTCCGCTGTGAAAGAACGGCTAGACCTACACGTTTCCAAATTTAAACCCTTGACGTAACTAATAAGAAACTAAGACTTTTCTGGAACTCCCTCCCAGGACATGTCAGATACATTGATAGTATAGACTGTTTTAAATCCCGTTTAAAAGCCTTCCTTTTTTATTTGTGACCATTGTATATTTTAATTTATTACTTTTTAATTTGCTTTTATCATTACTTTCTTTGCAAATGTAAAGCGTTTTGAGCCTTTTCCACACGGAGTAAGGCGCTATATAAAAATTATATATTATTATTATCATTATTAAGACAACAAATTAAGTTTAACCGTCGTTAGTTTGTGTGTCCGCGAGTCTGTGAACGGCTATTATAGCTCTTCTTCTTCTTCTTCTTTCAGTGGTAACCTCCCTCCGGGGAGGATCAGTCCACAGCTCTGTAGATGAGGTGACAAAGTGGTTAAGACTGTGGACTTCCAGGCGAGGTCCGAGTCCCACTTCACTCTGATTTCACCACTCCACCCAGATGTAGACTTAGGAAGGTTCCGGTGTTTCAGGGGGCGTCCCTAGCTCAGTAGTAAAGTCACTCGACAATGGACGTAGAGGATCGGGTTTGTGCCCGCCTAGCGTGGTTTTATTTCTCTGGTCCTTTCATAATGTTTATAGCTCTGCCCTGGAGATTCACGTGAACCCTTCTCAAGTTTTTTATATGACCTTTATGGGCGTACAATTTCAAACTTTTAGGTACAAATTATCATCTGGTATGTGAGAAAGCAATCTGCGATACACCAGTGTCCTGTCCAGAAAGTGACAATTAATTTGTTCGCGTCACATATTCGAAAGCGCTAGTCAAGCTCCAGCTCCATAGGGCTAATGGCTCTTCCGGATGTACCAATAATAGTTCTAACGCTGGTAATAATTCACCTTTTCAAAAACACAGAGAGGTCAAATCAACAGAGGAGATACGGCATTGAAAAGAAGCTTTAAAGTTTATAGTTTTACGCCCTATCCAGTCACAAAGGCCATATCAAAGGCGGTTCTAAAGAACTTGAGATAATTCCACGTGAATATCCAGGGCAAGGCAATGAAAACTCTGAAAGGAACAGAAACAAAACCATGTAAGTTTGGCTCAAACTCGGTCTCCATGTCCAAAATTGAGTGACGTAACCACTGAGCTTGGAACGCCCCATCGGTACAACACCAATCAGCATACAATCATTCAAGTACTACTTCAAAGCAAACAACAACCACTTCATTTGTTGACACACAATGCCCGTCACCACGAAAGTAGTGGAAATCCTGTATGACTATACTTGTACTATAATCTAATCCATAGATCGTCTTGTTATTGAGGTACATCCGATATTGCATTACGACAGTTTACCCAAGGCCATATCCTACGTCATCATTGCCAAGGACGTGTTTTGATTAGTCTGTTTACTATTTTGTTTTTCTTTCCTTTTTTTAATAGATTGTTTTGTTGGGGTTCTTTTTTTGGCTTGGTTTTGTTTGGTATTGTTAATTTCATTTTTGTTTGGATTTGTAACCGGCCTAGGTTTCATTATGGTGGTGGATTGGGAAGGGGGGGGGGATATTTGAGATTTTTTGTTTGTGGATTTGATAATACATTTTTCATTACCTAGTAATGATATGGTTTTAAAGATTCCAATCAGGGCCTCATTTTTAGAAGCCAGCAATCATTAGGAGCAATATTTCCATCGTTTTGACGTCATCGTTGTTATCGATAACAATTTCTTTTGTAACGATTGTAATTGTTAACAGTATCATATCATTATCATTCGTATCATTATCAATACTATTTTTGCATCTTTACCAATAAATGCGGTTATATCATAATGAAATGATATTGTTGCTGTTAGAAAGCCCCGAGGACTACAATTAAGGTTCACAGAATCAGAGCTTACTCTGGTTCCCTGAAACGACAAGTAATAATTTAATACAGTGTAGATAGGATTCCGAGGTCACAGTTGCTCAGAGGTACGATCTCGCCTCTGAAGCGAAAGGTACCAGGTTCGATTCCCGGCAGCGACACTGTCGGGTATTTTTGTCCTTGAAACTCGATGATAACATATATGCCACTTTCCTGATGCTATTCGGGTAGGTGGGATCAAAGAACCTAGTCCTATCGGAGACGGACGATAAACTAGAGGTCCCGCGTGCACGTAGCGCACGTTAAAGAACCATTGGCAGTTGAAAATCAATAAGAATAGGCCGCAATGCCGCTGTCCGAGCAAAACTAATTCCTACCACAAAGGTCAAAGAGAACTGGGTAAGAAAGAAGAAATTAGATAGGACTCCCGTCTTTACAGATAACGTTCGCCAGCTTAGTCTTGTTCCCTGAAACGGACTAATAAGAATTTAACACAGTGTAGATAGGACTCTCGTCTTTACAGACAACTTTCGCGAGCTCTTAGCTGAAGCTGGTTTGGTACCGATTGTTACACCTGGATGATTGGCTTGTCCATGAAAACAACGACGCAACTGTGTGAAGTTGAAACGCAAGACCTTCCCCGTGGGAATACGATACGTTTACTTAACTCGGCAATGAAGTGGAGATTACTTCCATTTTAAATTAAATCCGGGAGCGAAGTGGCCGAGTGGGGCAGAGGACTTCTATGGTGAATATTATTGGTTCGGGTTCCGCTTCAGGCATGCTATTTTCGTTTGGCGTCAAGAAACTTCATTCAGATGGTACCCCAGTTGACCAAGATATAGAAACGGGTACCAATTCCCTGCTAAGTGTTGGGACATATATCGTGCATAGGCCTCTATCTTATCCAAAAAGTGACCATCTGTCACTTGTTCGCTTCGAACTACCAAAAACCGGGCTAAGCAGCTTTCCCATGGATCTCAAGACTCTTTGGGACATTTCTGCATTCTTTTGAGTCCAAGCTTATTGTTGGAAACACATCCTAGCATCGTTAAAGCTTTTCAAAAGGAAGGGAAATAGGGTTGATATTGTTTATGCTTGCAATGACGTTTCTTATCCAATTGTTCTTCATGCTTGAAATCGATATACAGGGGGGGGGTTTTTAACCATAGCGCCTCAAAGACGGATTTCCTGTTATTGCTTTGATACCTGAACAATGGCGTCAAATATATTAGCTGAATTATTTGTTGTATTTTAACAAATTGGATCTGGCCCGAAGGCTTTATCAACGCCCGGAACCGTAGGTGGTGGGGAGGCAGAACGTTTGCTGTCTGTTTGCCTTCCCAATTCCAATGTTGTTTTGCCAGTCTATTTTTAGTGCCGAGGGGGATTGTTTTCTTTAGTCTTTCTTTCCCCTCCTCTTCGTTCTTATCCATTCCTTTCTGTACTGTATTGGGGGAAGGGAAGTGGGCAGGCTTTATGATATTTACTGACCAACGCATTTTTCTAGATCAATAATGATTTGACACCAGCAGGCAGTCAGCCCACTGGAAAAAAAGTCAGATTTCGGATATACTAATCATGTACGTGTACGTCTTTTTGTGTATTACAATGAGCAACAAATCCTAATCGTCCGTTTCATATATTCTTTTAGAGTTTCAAGTTGTTTTGTTTTACGCCCTTGACGCTATAGGCCCGGGACCTCCAAATCATAGTCCATCTTCGATGTCCATCTCCAATAGGACTTGATCCCAAAAAGAATCAAAACAGGTTTAAAACTCGAAAGAGTTCAAGCAAAAAATTCAAACGTCGCCGCTTCACGGTATTCAAACGCAGTTCATTCTATTCAAGAAGCCAAAGCGTTACCGCTCCGCTTTTAAGCCCCCCCCCCCCCCCGGACTTTATATCTTGAACATAATAGTACCGATGATATATAAACAATTGATATAAATGCTATTGAGCAGGATCAGGAATTATTGAGAACGGTTTTGAACTGATCAATCTAATGGGATTTCTAGGTTTGCACTTCTTATGATGTCTACTCTCCCATTTCATAATGAAAGCAGAAAGATAAAACAATACGAATCAATCCAATAATGAAATTCGTGGATCATGGTCTTTCTTATATTTTTAAGGCAATCCACGGATATGCTTACCCAAACAACAAGGCACAATTACAGTCTCGTCAACCACAATTGACCCTACCGTGTGGTAATTATGAGGAACAATTTTAACCAATCAGAACATTTCTATGTCGTTTTTTGTGTTCCAATTTATAGAGGGAATAGGTTTTCCGGAAACAACCTCTACTATGTATGAGAAGTTCTCCAGTCTATTGATTCGTGATTTAAAATTCGTTGTCCTCTTCTGTGTATGCTCTTCCAATTTAACATTCATTTCTCTTTCTAAACAATAGCATCAAGTAAGGATGGACAATGTGAAAGTGCCAGAAAAATAGACATAGACGAAAAAAGTAGTATGTCGTGCTCAAACGACAACACAAATAGGGGGAAGGAAGATTCTGGAAGGAAAGGAAAGAGAATAGGGGGAAAGAAGAGAGTGGAAGAAGGTGAAAGGAACGGAACGAAGATAGTGAAGGAAGATGAAAGGAAAGGGAAGAAGAGAGTGAACGAAGATGAAAGGAAAGGAAAGAAGAGAGTGAAGGAAGATGAAATGAAAGGGAAGAAGAGAGTGAAGAAAAATGAAAGGAACGGAAAGAAGAGAGTGAAGGAAGGTGAAAGGAAAGGAAAGAAGAGAGTGAAGGAAGATGAAAGGAAAGGGAAGAAGAGAGTGAAGGAAGGTGAAAGGAAAGGAAAGAAGAGAGTGAAGGAAGGTGAAAGGAAAGGGAAGAAGATAGTGAAGGAAGATGAAAGGAAAGGGAAGAAGAGAGTGAAGGAAGATGAAAGGAACGGAAAGAAGAGAGTGAAGGAAGGTGAAAGGAAAGGGAAGAAGAGAGTGAAGGAAGATGAAAGGGAAGAAGAGAGTGAAGGAAGATGAAAGGGAAGAAGAGAGTGAAGGAAGATGAAAGGAAAGGGAAGAAGAGAGTGAAGGAAGATGAAAGGAAAGGGAAGAAGAGAGTGAAGGAAGATGAAAGGAACGGAAAGAAGAGAGTGAAGGAGGATGAAAGGAAAGGGAAGAAGAGAGTGAAGGAGGATGAAAGGAACGGAAAGAAGAGAGTGAAGGAAGATGAAAGGGAAGGACAGTAGAGAGTGAAGGAAGATGAAAGGAAAGGGAAGAAGAGAGTGAAGGAAGATGAAAGGAAAGGAAGGAAGAGAGTGAAGAAAGATGAAAGGAAAGGAAAGAAGAGAGTGAAGGAAGATGAAAGGAAAGGGAAGAAGAGAGTGAAGGAAGATGAAAAGAAAGGGAAGAAGAGAGTGAAGGAAGATGAAAAGAAAGGGAAGAAGAGAGTGAAGGAAGATGAAAGGGAAGAAGAGAGTGAAGGAAGATGAAAGGGAAGAAGAGAGTGAAGGAAGATGAAAGGAAAGGAAAGAAGAGAGTGAAGGATGATTAAAGGAAAGGGAAGAAGAGATTGAAGGAAGATGAAAGGAAAGGGAAGAAGAGAGTGAAGGAAGATGAAAGGAAAGGGAAGAAGAGAAAAAAGGGCATGTCGTCGTGTTAGTAGGGGATACAAATCCAAGCATATTTTGGGAAATTGAAAAATCTCGTAAACCAACACGAGTAGAATAAAAACAAACACAAGGGATACGATCTGTTCCCGCGTAATAGGATTCTTACAGTAATTGACGGAACGTAAATTCCAGTCATTGTTTTCTGGCCTGGTTGAAATAACATTAGGTAAAATAATTGGTAATTGGTGCGTTCGTTACCCTAAAAAGGCTAATGCGGCAAACAGGCGTGTCTCTATGTCAGGAAAGGTGATGTAATTAAGGAGATCTGGCCGTTTGTAACGAAGCTGGTTGAGTCTGTGGCTCAATGCTATTTAGATAAACTTTTTGAAATCCTTCTGTTTGTTTTTTTTTGTGACATCATTATACAAATTTGAAAACTATCTGGGTGTTAACTCGCATATTTCTAAAACAAACAAACCTGTTACGTAAAAGCTTAGATCACCGTAGACGTTATTTCTATATGGCCTTGTCGATTGTATTTTGATATCATTAGCGTTGCTATTCTACCTTTGATGCCAATGATCTTCACCACGAATCTAATATTACCACAATTACAGCTATCACTTCTTACTTTCACACCTACCACTATCAACACTTCCATTAGCACTAATGATGCCACAATGTTTTCTCACATTACCATCACCAAAACCCAGAATGGAATTGTTTATGTGCTACCTCAAGGTTGCCTAAAACCTCCATTGATTTGTCTATGTCAATGCACAGTTTTGTTTTTGTATCATGAATGATGTGAGTGCTATTTAGTATTTAGTACATGTTTGCGAGCCTAACAACACATACATATTTTCAATGTTAAATTGACTGATTACAAATGTTTATTGCATGCTATGATTGTATGAAATGTTTTTTTTACAATGGCTACAATAAATATACCATACCATACCATACCATTATATTAGAATGAATTGGGGCTTTGTCGTTGTTGTTGTTTGTTGCTATTGTTGTTGTTCTTTTGGTGTTATTATGGCTGGCCGTTTTTGCAAAAGTAAAACAACGTGTGATAAATACCGTGACTGAGTGTTGAGACCAGCTCAATGTCTACCATAAATTATGGCGCACATAATACATGCAACTCTGATTGCAGGCATCTTGACCGCCTGTCACAGCCAAGCATGTAGCTAGAAAATGACTCAGTTTGAGTTTCTATATTTTATATATATATATATATGAATTTCGCACAATCCGTTGATGAGTCCACTATGTCCATCTTTTTTGGACACCATGGGAAATATTCATGACAGTATTAGTCATAAGATAAGGTGGATCAACAAATTACTGGTGTCCATCCGCTATAGCAAGAACTGGGAGCGTTTGTACGCTGGGAGGAGTTTTTTACGTCGTATACATTAATTCGATTGGGCGAGATGATGTGACATTATTCGGTCTATAGTAATGATGAGGGCCTTGAATGGGACGCCTCAGTTGATTTTCTATTTGGTGTTTTTAGTCTTTTTTTGTTTTTTTCTTTTTCTTGGGCGATTGATCGTATGTAGGCCCATGTATACCGCAGAGCAGTGTTGTGACCAACCCTATGTTGGTCACACAATGAGCGAGCCCTTGTATCCTTTGTTCAGTGTGTTTTCATGTTTAGATTAGATGCCTTGATTTGTGTATATCATGTTGCGATAATACACCAGAGGTGGTCTGCAAATTAACGGAAGAAGAAGTCATGGAAGGCACACAAGATGTCCGTCATTGAAGCAGGCATCCCGACCACAAAAGACGACTGAACACAGAGCCGGGACAGACAAGCAAGTGATCATCCCACTGTGTCCACTACTCCTTATTGGCACCATGGGCAATACACTAAGCAGTATGTATCAAAGACAGCACGATAGACACATTACTGTAGCCCTTGTGGGTACCTCCTCAGCAAATGATAAAAACTGGTGGAGGGGGGGGGGGTTCTACCAGGCTGGGCAGTCTACAACAAGTAACTGTAACAAACACGAACTGGAAGCGAATTAGACCTTGGCTGGATTACGGATTCTGTTACGAGAACAATGTTTCAAGGCCAAAGTTAAGGTTAATGAAAGAATAGACGGCTCTCTTTTTGGAGCTTTGGGACGTGAGTTTTAGACGGCGTCGACAACAAGGGAAGAAGAAGTCGTCCAGGAAATACTGGAGCTCTGAGAAGGCCACATATCAGTACGGCAATGAATGAGTAGGGAATGTGATCGAATAATAGACTTCTTTTTGTGGTGAATTTATAAGGGGAGTTCTACAAAACGCGTATTGATAACGTCGTTGCGGGAACCCGTGGCTTAGTCGTAATGCTTTCTCTTTGTTGGAATTTTTTTCCCTTTGAAATCCCTCGAGATTTTATGGCTCTGACACCCTGGATTCCTCATGGAATCAAGTCCTATTGGAGATGGGCTATACATCAGGGGTCCCGCTTTTGATACGACATATAAAGTGTTTTTAAGGGCATAAAGGGCATAAAACTAAGAACTTTAAACTGTAAACGACGTTGCATTCTGCCCTTATGAACCATAAAGAACCACACACTCCATAATTCATTAATTTACTACAGCCAGCATAAGGCCATGAAAGTTGAAGAAGGTAGCGTGCATTATGATATACTGCACTATAATGAAGTGACCAATCAAACAGTAGTTGACAAGCCACTAGCGAGATCAAGTGATGAGGCTGCGAAGAGAACAATCAGTGCCAAAAACGACCGTCGTAGCTGCTGAGGGCTAAAGCGATTCATCCCATAATAGGCACATATATGTAATTCTGCATCACGGACAGTATATCACGTGCGTGGTTAGGAGAGCCAGAGAAGCTTTTCCCTATCCTTACCTAATCTATGGAAGTTGAGGCCCGGCAGAAAGTTGAGGTTTCCCAGCAAGATCTCATCATTGTCAATTATCTTTCCAGCATTTTCTGGACTTAACTACTTCTGAATGATTGATTTCTACAACCAGTCGCTCGGAAAAATCATTTCCCCCCGATTAGACACGCAATGCTAAATTATAGATTATTACTCACAGGACCAGTTGGTTATCATCAAACTAGCCTGTAACCATCCTTACCAACCCTGGCACCTGGCTACTTCGTACCCCCATGGTACGACGACCTTGATTGATGAGAGACGACCCAAGAGGTAACTACCACCCCATAAAGAGAAGCCAGAGCAACGACTCCTACCCCATACAAAGACGCCATAGCAACGGCTCCCACCCCATACAAAGACGCCAGAGCGGCTACTCCCACCCCATACAAAGACGCCAGAGCAGCGACTCCCACCCCATACAAAGACGCCGCAGCAGCGACTCCAACCCCATA
>JARBEQ010246327.1:0-20723 GCA_030265355.1 Tritonia tetraquetra | reverse complement strand
ACAGAGACACAGAGAGAAATTAACAAATCATATACTAGCAGAAAACACCCCTTTACATAGACAGTCGTATTACTCTAATGGATTAAATACTACACAGCAGTGAAAACACTTCACACAATACCACACCATCACTGACACACATGACCACACAGACGGCAGGTCGGCTATAGAGTAAGGTTGTCAGTCAGTGGTTACCGTTATCTATAGTGTGTATAATTTTCCTATTTTCTCTCATGTGTTGCATGAGGGACTTTTCCACTGGAAGTAAGATAAACAAAAACCTGATAAGGCATCAACTATTCATAACCTAATGACGTCTTTATACACTACAAAAGGTAGGAAAAATCAAATAAATACGCACTGCCCATTGAAGATATGCAAAAATAATAACAATTAAATTTCAGTACTCTACAACCCCTTTCACACAAATAGCTATCATCATTTTGATGCCTCAAAGACAATTCTACTGGAGAAAATAAGTCTACACTATAAATTTGATGCAAATCAGTCCAGAAATAATGACGCTAGACACACAACTTGTGCTTGTCTGTTTCTATTTTTGATATCCATATTCAAAAAATGAATGCAACGTTGAGTTCAGGCCTTTAAAATCTAATGACAGATAAAGAGTTTTTTCTCGTTAGTCACATTTTTGGTTATACAGTCGACTACGGTTAGTTGCAACTTAACAGAAGAAGCAAAATTGTTATGATTATCCAAAATTAACCAGTGACTTTCATATAGTTTGTTTGTTTGTTTGTTTGATCAAACCCCATTAATACCGCAGAGCAGTGTTGGGGGCCAACCCCATATTCATCCATAAAAGGCACACAAGATACCTGATACAAATTAAGGCACCCCGACCACCAAGCATGGCGGAACATAGGGTTGGAAATCCTCTGGATCAAAAGATTTCAGAGAAGCAGGTGATCAGCCCACTGTGTCTTTTAAATAGAATGATTTAATTCTGTTTCTTGGGAAATGTTGTGATTAAGCGGAGTTAACTGTACCTTTATATAGGGTAAAACATGAGGTAAAACAAGGGAGGGTAAGAGTAAGAGGCGGCTATGAAGGATTAATTATTATGGTAAAGGTGGTGCAAAAATTTTGTTTAATATAGAAAGGTGTTAAAGAAGACAAAGTAAAGATAAGAATTAATAATCAACATCATATTCCCACTTAGTTAAAGTTTATAACGACATTTTTACAGTAGATGGATCTATTATGCACTTTACTGATGTTGACAATAAATTTTGAATCTCAAATCAAGAAATCAAAGATACTACTATAAAATAGCAACGGTCATTTCCGGTAGACAAGAAACCTTGATACACTCAAATTCAAATTCAAACGCAAAAACGACAAAGAATTTTTCTGATTGCTTGAAAATCTTCGACTCATAACAACTCTGGTTCTGTCAAATCCATGGCAACTCAAATGGAAAACTAGACATCCCACTAACTGCTATGGTGAGGGTTTCTACTTTACTACATTGTTTGAACAAAAGTAATTCCATTGTGGGGTAGCTACTACGTCGTCCTGTGCAAACTAAATCCTGAAATGTTTTAAATCTCAAAACTAACACCTCACATGTGATTGAGAAGAAGAAGAAGAAGAAGAATACACCTCACATAAACTTTATCTATCAAGTTTGCAGTATCAAATTTGGGACCAAACTAAAAATAAAACCCTTCACAATTGTTGTAATATTCACTAATTCTGACAATTTCATTTCTTAACATCAACAATTTTACTTTTAACAATAGGGATGCACCCATAACTAAAATCTTTAAAGTTTTTTGACTCTTTTGAAATTAAAATTCATGAAAAATATGGTATTCGCTGTGGTATGAATTGGTGCAAGTTTTGATAATAGCTTTGTTATCATAAACCATTGTTATCGATAACAGGAATGTTAAAAAATATATATATTTGTAATAGTCAATAAATAAAACAAAACAAGAAAACAAAAAAGAGAGAAAGAGATTAATCGTACACTGCACAAAATCCAAGTCATGAGAGAAAATGTGTTAAATGTGTTAAAATGAGAGTAGAAAATTAGTGATATTCGTACGTACTGATTTCAAATAACAATTCTTTTTAAAATTAGTATTTATGAATTTCTTTTTCAAATTAAAAACTTGTTTCCCTCCTTTACTTTTTAATTATCACAAACTTAAAACTCTTCTATTAAAAAACAATAGGGAAGTAGCAGACCTTATAGTAGAATAAATGTCAATTAATATCATTAAGTGACAGAATGATAATGAACTACCTCCCAAAAATACATATTTGATACTTTGTATACTCCTCATGGAGTTGAGAAGGATACAGGAGTGTTATGGCCTGCCGGGGGTAAACTATACATTGTAAAGCGCATAGAGCATGATGAACTTCGTGGATATGCGCTATATAAGTGCTATTCTTTTTTTTTTACATAACTAATCAAGCTTAATTTATTCACTAGATTTATGTGATGTAATCAGCAAAGTGCAACATAACATGAACCAATTGAAAAATTCTAGATAAAATATTTTATGAAATATAATATCGGATGGTTATATGCTAACAAGAAAACGTAATAAGAATGTGAACTTATGCAATCACTTCTTGTCAATCTCTGTATGACAACAGTTTGTTTTGTTAAATCTTTTTATTTAAAGTTACTGATTACAAATTAAAAAATCATACCTCCTTATTCCTTTGCTCTTCATATCAGATTCTTTATTAATCAGTTTAGTATGGAACTGCCGTGTAAAACTATAATTTCTATAAAATCAACAGGGACCTTATTTTGAAAAAATGAATGAATAAAAAATAAAAATATCCATTGCTTCTCATAATCTACACTAATGAAGCTAAAAAAAGAAAAAGAGAAGGAAGCTATTAGTTGGATATAATATGTGTGGAATATTTTGTATTTTGTTTTCATCTTTGTTTACCTCCGACCAAAGAATCTGAAATCATAAGGAACGAAGATGTATAAACACTATAACAAATAAAATTGACAACATGAACAAAACATAGAAAGGGTGTTACGTTAACACATGCATAAACATTATTCGTGACATGAAAAAAACATGTTCCCTAAAACTTTTTAAAATCTATAAATTGAGCGTCTCCATAATTTTAAGAACTCATCCTCGAATATTTTAAGAAAATGCTTACATTCAATAATAAATCAAATCACTGAATCAAAGTTAAACAAAGTATGATGATACACATCAGTAATTTGTACCCATTTTGTTACATTGAAAAGAGTTTTAATTTGTGTATTCACCAAGACAATAGAGGAAAGAAAAGAATGTAAGAACATCATGCCATTTGTTTTGGGTTTTTATGACGGGTCGTCAGGTTTAGAATCTACTTTCAACATATAGCAAAATTGTAACGTCCATAATACTGGAGTGAGTTGTTATAGTATGAGTTTGGAAAATGTGACAAGTTATTATTTGTTAATTCATGCAATCAGTACACAAAACATGTTCCACGAAAGTATTAATCAAGATCAACAGTGAAATCTTTGCAACCTTGATATCATATCACATTAGGAATACATATATATTTTGGGTTCCTCTTTACAATAATTACATTTTAAAAAACAATCAAAGACGGAGACATATAAATTTTACTGGAGACCAATGTGACTGATGAGTTCATATCAATTACGCAAAAATCAACAAATACTGTCTCCTCAATACAATAAAAATCTCCCCAAACTTGTGACAGTGTCTGGTTTATTTTCAATAGAGTACAATCTGGTAATAGACCATCAGAAATACAAAAACAAAATACTCGTTTATACCAACCTTCAATATATTCTTAGGAATTGTAAACTGCATGAAATACACCATACAAACATACATACAAAATTCTAGGAATCAAACTTTCAAATGTTTTTTTTTATCCCCTATTTCATGTTGACATCGAAATGAACGTTGTGTTAGCATAACGTAGGATTAGTAATAACAATTTTGACAAGTTAGCCTTCATTATGGACAACATCATTTTTTTTTTTTCAAAGTTACCTATGTATTGGATAATGTGTGACGCTAAAATATGAATATTTTAAGGATAAGAATTAAGTGAGTCTTTGCAAAAGAAATGGAAACAAGAAACACCATCAAAATTTATCAAAATGAATCTTATTATCACAACAAAGAAGCCTCTTTTAAAATCAAAAGACTTCAAACTACGGTGCCATGTTTAGTATTATGAACCTAAACAAGAATAAAGATACTGTCTAAATGGATCAGTAATTAAAATCAAAGCCGATTACAAGTGGAAAAAAACAAGTAGTGAAAAGACCTCAGCTATAAGATGAAGGAGTAATTAGTCTATAGCAAAAAGTTGAAACAATCTAAGTCACCCCTTATTGGTTTCAGGGTGAACACGTGTAAACAAAATGTCATAAAAACTTTCATAAATAGAACTGTGGAAATGGTTCATTAATCACAATGTATCCAACGCTTGTCAATAACAAGATTGGCATTTTTCACTATATAATGAGCGAGGACAAATTAAGAGTTGCCTCCCTTGGATTGTCTTGGTTTTGTTTTCACTCGAAGGCTGAGGCAGGTCGCACACAGAAAGGAGAAAGTAGGGACCAAAAGGTGGCGTGAAAAAGTAGGTATATTCGATTTCTAAGAAACAGTCATACAGGAGAGTTTGGACAAAAGGCGAAATTCCTTTTGTCTCAATGTCTCAATCTGAATTCTACTCACCTTTCTCCTTTTTCTGTGTGCCTCCGGCCTTATCATGACTGTTTCGGAATTTTTCGTTTTCGATAGAAATTATTTTGAATCAAACAAAGATAAACAAAGGGACATCACTCTCTTTCTGACCTCGGTAAAAATGCTACAGCCGTTTATCTTATGTATTTATCACCTTTGGAGTCTTTGGCAACATGAAGTTCTGTCAACGACATTGTTTGTGAAATTAGGTGAACATCAGACAGATATCATCAGCTAAACTTTTTAAACCATAAGACTGATTATTTGTTTGTTCTTGAATCTAAATCCCTCATCTTTAGAGTTGTAGGGGGCGTTGTAACTTACTTCTCTGTACTCAAAACTTGGTATTTTGTCTTCGCACACAATCCTCTGCTTTTGTATACGTTCAGATTTTTGGGGGTCAAAAAAGTTCTACAGTTGTTTGGTTCACACTCATTTGAACACAGAAAAGTCATATACGGCAGTTCTATAGAACTTTAAAAATTCCATGTGAATCTCCAGGGCACAGCCCTGAAAACTCTGCAAAGGTCCAGAGAAAAAATTCCTTCCGAAGTGAGATTCAAACCTCCGACACACCCTGAAGCAGGTCACTTAACACCCCTTTTTTGGTCTCTTAATGTCATAAAAAATTCACAAATAGAACTGTGGAAATGCTTCAATGATCACAGTGTATCTTTGGCAACATGAGTTCTGTTTATTGTTTGTGAAATAAGATGAAAATGAAACCGGACACTGTATTGATTACAAAACATTTCATTAAAATATTTACATTGATCCCATGCCGCTTAACAAAAAAGACCATGTAGTGACACAACTTTTTCAAGGTTACAACAGCGGAGAGAGGATTGGTAAGCATAAACATTTAGAAGCCAAAAGAGCACATTCAAAGCACAGAGTGAAGTGTATCAAACCATTGCAACATTTAAAAAATTAATACAAATTTCCGCTAGCAGTACTACACTAATGAAAAACACAGTGACTCAATGGAGAATAACAATGAAATTGCTCATAGAGATGGTCATTAATAATGATGATAGAATTAGAGTCGCCTTATGTGGTAAAAATTCCTGTTTTCTCATATCAAGGCAATGGTAAATATTGTTATGGCCCAAACTTGGGTAACACCTAAAAATGTGATGCTCATTGTGCAATTCAAGGTTCGGGGTACAGTGGACTGATCACCTGCTTGCCTTATCTGATCCAGGGGTTTTCCAGCTCTGTGTTCAGCAATACTTGGGGGTATAATGTGGTTTGGATAACAAAACAAAAGAATTAGAGAAAGTTTCTAAAATATGAAACCATAAGAATATAGCTGACACTGTAAATGATACACATGAAGAAATTAAATATTAAGAAAAGGTGATTATGAAAATTGAGCATCGATAGATCTAAAAAACTTACCTTGGCAGTAAAGTAGGTACCCAAGCCACACTGGTAAATGCTGAGGGACAAGAGTTGTTGATTCGACAAAGTTCTGTAATGCCTCCGCTCTTAGACAAAGGACCCACAGGGACCACTTGCCACAAGATGAGCTCGCTGCAAAATGTGGGACCTACTTGTTCCATGTCAGGAGTCTCTGTAAATACAATGGATCAGTATTACATTGATTGTGATCGAGAAGGAGAAATAGAGCATTAGATTGATTTAATTGAAATTTTTTTGCTAAAAGATGAATCTTCTTTATGTCTTTTTATCTATCGCTTTACTTAATACCTTCAGGTTTCAGAATAAAAAATACAATTTTTAATATGAAAGCCAGTTAATTCCTATCAAAAATTTAAAAAATATATCAACATCTTATCAAAATCAAGTTAGGGGAAAGACAGTTTTATAAGACAAAATGTAAGAAATCCTCATGAAGAGGAAACCTATGAGAACATGAGGGAGTACATAAGGGAGTACATCAATTGACAGCACAGTGGAACCTAACACTTCAATTAATTCAAATCTTCTTCAGACAACAAAATGCTGGCAAATTAAGAATTTTAAAGGTGAATGATATTATCATTATCATTATTCATCATATGCAAATCAAGTGATAAAGATTTCCTTAGCACAAATTACCTTCAGGAGGAGTTTCTGCTGAGGGTATATTGTGATGGGAGGTTGTCAGTAACAGTGGTAACACAGGATGGCAGGCAGCAAAGTTTGTGCGAAAACGATGACCACAGGCTCGTGATATGTGGGAAATACTGACTACGTTTTGGAACTTGGTTTTGACAGCAAAACTTGCCTGTTAATGACAGAATGGGCAAAAATAAACGACCCATAAAAAGTAGTAAATAAACAAGTTTGTTCATAGCATAATCAATAGTTCCAAATAGTATTATTTCATAATTGTATGAATAAATCTTGATCAATCAAACAAAAATGGGCTATTTCATTCACTGGTTCAATCAGCTATGTCCTTCAACTTTTCACATCATTATAGCAATTGTTCTATCCAATATTAGCGCTCCATCTCAACAGCTCAAGTAATAAACTCTACATTTAATTTTCCACAGTAAACTCTTAAACAAGAAATTGACACAAATCGGCGACAACACACATCATGAAATTATTGATAATCAACATCTTATCCAGTTCCCTTTTACCATTACAGTGTATGAGGCTGGATTTCTTTGGATCAAGATATTAAACCAAGCAGGTGATCAACCCACTGTGACCTTTGTGGTAGGAATTAATTTTGCCCTTGCGGCCTACTCTTATCGATTGCCAACTGCCAAGGGTTCTTTAACAAAGACCAAAAATTGCTGAGTGAAATAAAATTGTAATAAAACACTATGAAAAGCGTAGCTCCAAATGCCATGGACCCACCTGCCACAAGTTGAGAGAGCCATTGCTGTGTTTGGTCACCATGTGGATACTTGGAATCAGCATGTTGTAATGACCGTCGTTCTGGTTCAAAAGGCTTGCACTGGCAGTTTTGTCTGTCCTGTTTTTGAAAAGGTCATGGGACATGGCTGAGGGTCCCTCGCTCATTTTCATCACAGTTTTGATGTCCATACGACTGTAGTTGCAGAACATGAGGAGACTGCTGGCCATGCTGCGAGCATCGGGAATGGGGAATGCACGAGGTAGACGAGATGAGAAGCTGGCTTGTGCTTGGTGGAATGTGAAGGGGGTGCTCTCATCAAGATGGTCGATCAACCTGACAAAGTAAGAATTGTCAATAATCCTCATAGTAATAAAGATAAGAAATAGAACAGAAAATGAAACTATATTTTAATAATTATATGACATATCATAATGCTCTTCTTTCTCACTACAGTTGTCAGTCATTCAATTACTAGTTTTCCCCATTTATCAGCACTCCACAAGTGACATCTCAAAATGAAACATAACGGGAGAATAAAGTTTCTTATCAGCATTGCATGGTATCGACTTTGCTCACCATCATATTTTACAAGTCAACACAAGAGGTTAAGAAATCAAGTAAAATTTCTACTGAGCAACCAACCAAAAAAAAGATGTGAACATCAGGTATTTTATCAATGGCACAGAAACGTTAAATAAGAAACAGAAGACATTCTATACATTGATTCATATAACAAACAGTACACCTTAAATCGTTGCATTACAAATAACGAGTGTTATAAAACTCACCAGACTAGGAAGCTTCCATCCACTGGGTGTATACAGAACACATAGTCAGGACTGCTGTGCCAATCCAGTAACAGGGAATCAATCTTACGATCAAGACGATTAAATACACCATTCTGTAAGAGGTGGACCTAAACAGATAGTAAACGGACAATTATAAATAAATCTTACTTTTTCATATTTCAATTGAACAAAACCATACATTTCAGGCAAAAAATTCCTCCTGTCTCTTCCTTGGACATTTTTGATGAAGGAATAAAACTTGACATTATCAAACTATCAACTGATTATTAGGTATTTACAATATATTTGGCAGTATACGAGATGAGGGTCTTTCTAAAATTATAATAAATAAAAGAAAAATGCTTGAAAGAGGAGATTAAGTGAAAAACTAGCTCCTGGGAAAATAATTTATAGATATGTCTGTGTTTTGGTTAAGGATTACTGTAGCTGAAGAGTAGAATAATTACACAATTACTCACAGGGAATTCATGATTGGTTTCGTCCCTAGCCATATCTTCATTGGATGACAAGCTTGACTGACTAGAATGGCCATTCTCCTTCAACCTGGGTTTCCTGCCCGACTTTCTCCTCATCATTACTGTTGGAAGTTTAAAAGGAAATTTGATAAAAAATCTCTCAACAATGCCTCAATACTAAACAAAGCTGATTTATGAATATGAACGAGGGGATTCATCAATACACAAATAACTTCAGGTGTTTCTCATTACAACTATCAAAATCCGATAGATAGAATTTTCCAGGGACTATAGATACTCCTCAAAGCAAGCCTTCAAATTCTGAAGAGTCCCAAAGAGAAGTATGTTTGACTGTGTGAATGAAATCATGCATATTATTTCAATGAGGGCTGTCTTTGATCACATAAGAAAACAATTTCAATATCTAATTAGCCTCAGCCATAGATCGTTATACGCAACTTAAATAACAAACCAAAAAAAGAGTTACCGTCCTCTCCATCCTCATCCCCGTAATCGTCATGTCCATTTGCCATCATATCGTCGTCCCCATCCTCACTCATGGTTTGATTGGGTGTGGAGGAGCTGAAGGATGCGGGCCCTTCCTCTGCAACAAGCCGTTGGTGGAGATCCTGTACAAGCTTCTCGGCCTCCAGGGTGAATTGTAATTCTTTGTTGTTTAACCAATGGAGGCGGAAATTGCTTGACACATCATCTTTATTACCCACAATTGGTAACAAAGGAATATCTAAAATTTACATTCGACGAAAAATAAGAACACAAGTAATAAAACAAATTTAGACATAAATGTAGACAAACATTAAAACATATCAAGGTTGAGTTTATCTGTTATGTCCTTTCTGAATTTGTTATAATTATTAGGAAAAAAAAAAGCAAGGAAAACATTTCTCACCAAAGATATATATTCAAAAACCTACTATTCCAAGATATATACCGTCATAGCACCACCTGACTCAAGTCTGTGTAGACTTAAATATTAGAATGCTATTCAATCTTAAAGTTAATAGCCATATTCCTTTTAGTTATGATTGACAAAAAAATAATTCAGAAAGAGCTATTATTTGAAAACATGACATTCTCTAATCAGCAACTGCACAAAAGTAGCAATAAATGTCCCAAATATCCACAAGACAAAATAGAGAGGAAAGCAATTTTTTCTGTTGCAAGCACCTGGGGTTTAAGCAGGCCTTGTGAAGAAGAGCGAAAAATCCTGCAAACATGGGAACTTAAGCTTTACATCGAATCTACAATTTATTTTAAACACTTTTCTTTTGTAAGAAAAAATTGCTTTCCTCTTGATGCTGTAAATGAAGGACTGCACTGAAGTTGAGCCTTAGCAATCTTGTTCAGTAGTGCTGGCAGTTCATCATTGGGAATGTCTAAAAAGCATGCCGTCTTTCGCCGGCAATTTGGCACCCATGCTGGTGTATATCAATTACTTATCTAACAATAGTCAGTGTACCTGTATCAGGATTAATGCTGCATGCCAGATGGAAGTGTAGTACTGGTGACACGCCATTGTGATGTATGGCAAATTTGTGGAAATCATGGACACTGGTGGAATTATTCATCCCTTGGTCATTTAATACATTTTCAGTTCCAGCTTTCGGGTGCTTTCTACGTTTGTGAACAGCTTGTCTAGTTGGACAAATGAAGGGAAAACATATCCCAATAAGACAAATTCCCTGTTTAACAAACATTCTTTTAATGTTTGTATTTTTAAAAATATCCTTACTACCTAACACGTTATGGAGATCAACCAAACAATTGTGAATATGATAAAATGATATAAGCACCGACAACTGAATCAAAATTTGTCCCCTTGCTTACTTACCCTTCACAAAATTTGTTTACTTTGGCTGTTTTGAAACTAACATCCATGAAATAGTTTTTTAAAATGTTCACCGATATCATTAAATGTCTCTTCTTTACACAATTTATCTTAAAAAGGCTTTTTCAAAGGCAATTTTTTCTAAAAAACTTGATAAAATTTGTTGATGTCAAACATACTTATACACAGTCAAAAATTCAATGTAACTTTACAATCTTCAACTGAAAATTTAACGTTGACCCAAAACAATCTAGACAACGAGGGTTGTTTCAAGTTTCACATGATGATAAAAATTCAATTTGTCTACCTGATACTCTTAAGCCTTTGCACGAATCGTTTCTTGTGCCTTTGGGTGTGATATTTGGAGTCTACTGACAAGGCTGGGTCAAACTGCTCCATATCCAACAGGCTTGCATCTGGCAATATTGTCTCAATGAAGATTCTACAAACATTGTCCTCGCAGGAAGTAACTAACATGTTGGCCACAGATCCCCTGTGAAAAAGTAGTAAAACAGAATAACATTCATTTGAAAAACCACTCCCCAGTCTTCATATTGAAGCCACGTTTGAACACTCCCATAACAAAATATTCCTACATTGTCAGTCTTCTCTTCTTTGTCCTTTGGAAGTTCTTACATTTTCATTTCATTTTTTTTTTTTACCCTATGATGCCAAGACACTGACCTGGGCATAAACTTGCTGGTCTGTCTCCACTCAAAGCCTGTGACAGCCCTGGGATGGCTTATGTAGACAAAGGTAAAGTGGACTGAATTCTTCTTTGGACTGAGGACACTGTCAGCACGCATTAGACCCTGGGACACTGAAACACAAGGACATAACATTTACAAGGACATCCTCAAATACAAATCAAAACATTAGAAAGAAAAACTCAACAACATAGCATTCCAACAATGATCCATCAAATATCTAATCTGATCAACTCTGTTGAGAGGATGTGATCTGCCTATATCATACATACCTTTTTGATCTTCATACCAAATCTTTACCAGTCTTTCATTCTGAAATTAAGCGGAAAGAAGAATATAATCATAACACATTACAGGACAAAAGTAAAAGATGCCAGTTGAAGCCACAATCTTTGTAGAATGTGGTTTGAATTCAAGGACCAAAGGTTATCATATGTATGTTGATAAATTACTTTTGAACTAAAAATTCAACATTAAATTTGCTTATCGTTTAATTTTAAAAAGCATTATCTACCTGTCCTAAAGATGCAAATACAAAGCTGTCGGGAGAGAATTTGATGTGGGTCACTGGATTGGCTGGTCTGGAAGAAGAAAAAAAGCAGATTCATTATAATCTTCCCCATATATTTATTTCTCAAAGTAAAATTACTACAACTCAACTACAATTCTTTATCAATTATTTTAAGAGCATGTAATAAAATAACGATTTTATTTTTACCATAAAATATTAGATTAAAGGGGATGATAAAAGTTCTGCAAATTATGAACCAAGTTGAAATTCTGCTGCAAACACTAAACATAAATAGGGTATCTTATCTGACACACAATGATTTCAGTCTCAAAGAAATGTGGATTATGAAATTCTTGTATTAATAAAAAGAGGTCCTTTGTCAAGGTTAAGATTAAGATCTAACCTTAGTAGTAGTAACATTCAAAATTAAATTAAGCTTTTAAATTGGATTAATAATGCCAGCCCCTTTATGATGATGTGGTACGTATAAAATGTGACTGGATAAAACAAATGAAACAAGGATTGTAAAAAAGCAAAAAATCCCAAATAAAAAATAAATAAATGACAAACTTTATTTTCCAGACACACTCCCAACCCCCTGTATCCAGCTCTGTGTGGGGGGGATCTAAAGACGACCCTGGTAAAGAGTCTGGATCAGCAATGGCGTGTACCAAGCGGCTGGTAGCTGGGTCCTCCTCGTCCCCAAAAGTGCCGAGGTGGAACGAAACCTTTCCTGAAGCAGAATGCTCTGTGTGTGCAACGCCACCGGCATTGCTGACGTACTCCCACATCTGGATCACCTCCCCGCCAGTAAGTAGTCGACATCCTGACAGAGCAGATATTAATACAATACAGTAAAATCAAGTTACAGACAACAACATTGACATTCGTTTTTAGAAGAACAGTTGACAAAATAAGAAAAATCTGAGTTGGAGAGGAAGTTAAACCAGACAGTTTGGAGCAATAAATAGGAAAAATATAATCTAATATAATATGTGAATAGGACCCCAAAGAAAAAAAGAATGAAAATAGTATGCCTATAACGATATTTGAATGCCAAGTCGTGGAACAAAGTAATACTAAATATTGGAACAGCATTGAAAAGAAAGTGTATGAGAGAAAAATGAAGTAGAGGAAATTTGTACACAATCAAATAACATACAATCTTGACACTAAGGGGTGAAACAGAAAAAGGTTAAGAAAGAAAGAAAGTAAAAAGACAACTACATGTTTATGATCAGTTGTTAGAAGAAGTACACCGACACAATTCTGGTCATATTCTGCTGGGAAATAGTAATCAGCAGGCTGGCTTCAAAGAAAGACAAACAATGACCCAAAGTATTTAGGAGTGCCCTTCCTATCAGCATAAGAAAAATTGACAGACTGTGATGACAACGATGATTAAAAAGTGACATGTCAAAAGACACAAATTACTGATATAAAACAACCACTCCACCTTCTGTGTTCCAGCTGAGACAAGTAACAAAAGAATCGCATTCTATCTCTGCTGTTGGGAACCATCTGTAATCCAATTTCTGTTTTTGAAAATAGAAAAAGAACGAATAAAATTAAAAACATACAATGGCAATATTAACATGTACTGACTGTGAGACATGTACGATTATTTCTAAAACAATCCGTGGTGATAACATATCACCCAACCTACAAAAATAACAATATTGTGTGTCTACAATGATGAACATTGGACAGTATTGTTCGCCTGCTGAAAATTATGAACAAATTAAATTAAATTCTTATTAATTATAGAAACATCTGTGTGGAAAATGCAGGAAGTGCTGGGTAAAGAATAAAGTGATATTTTCATCTCATGTTCTCTGGCATGCATGACCAATCCAGGAGGGACTGAAGGGAAAAGTATGTATCTAGGAGTTTATTAATCAGATCTACACTCCTGGGATAAAGCTGTTGGGTAGTCATAAAAACAGAGTGGTTTTTATAGGAAAAATATAAATATTTCTTTGTGTAAAAGTAATAAACAAAAATCACTATCAATATTCCTGAGTATGTGAGTAAAGTAATTCAAATTTCCAAAAATAAAAAAGAGTTGTGTCTATAATAATAAAATGTGATTATTATCAATCATTATCATATTGTATAATAATAATAAATACATAAAAACCAAGTGGTCTTGGCACAATGTAATGGATATTTCCTTGTTTATAGTATATATAAAAATAAAGGGTGGTTTTCGTAACCCTATTATCGATTTCTCTCAATACATTAATAACCTTAAGTAAATTGACCTTTTGTTTGTTTAAGTCTACCATCGCAATACAATAACTCCTACCCATATAACAATAGATCATTGTTGCTAGGATTGGGATACAGGGGAAGCCAACACCAATTATAAATATATGTATATGAAAAAAGAAAAAAGGAATAGGTAAATAAAGAAACAATTAGATTTCTCTTTCAAATTCATAAGACAGTGATATAATTCAAAAACCAACATTTTATGTCAAAGAGTCAACTGTAGCTTTTTGGTATGAAAGCAATACAAGAAAATGAATCTACAGAAAGAAGTCCTGAAAAAATAAATGTTCCAGTTAAAAATAATTCAAATTAATAAATAAATAAATTTTCCACAATCATCATGAGAATAAGAAAAACAGTTTCAAGATTTATTTTGTTAAGATAAATGTATTCCATTCATAGATTTGTCATTTATCCATGATTTAGAATGAATAAACATGAGAAAAAAATTCTTTGGCGCAACAATAAAACTTGAAACAACAACAAAAAAGAAAAACAATGAATTAATGGAAGAATCACACAGGTAATCCTTTGGACAAGGAAAAGGTAAGGATAAATAAAATGAAATTCATATTTTTGGGATCACAAACAGCATCATCCCATTAAGATACACTATCTACATCTATAAAAGCAATTGATTCTTTGGCATTAACAATTATCAGATCCTGAAAAAGAAATCAGTAATGAAAAGGAATCCGCGCTTTCTTTTTCTGTATCTGAAATAATTTTCAATGAATAAGAAGTATAAGATCCCCCCCCCCCCCCCCCCCCCCAAACACACACCTGAAAAGACCTGAATGTTAAATGATGACATAAATAAAAATTGCCAAGTCCCTGAAATAGCATGGACACGGTCAACACATGGAGATTACAAATAGGTTTTGGTCATATATACAATCAGGTATAGAGGAAATAGGGAAGGTATCAGAAAAGTTGACAGGATGCAACACACACCTTAGGCGAATAAAAAACCCAACCAAAACATGGATGAAAAATGGCAGAAGATAAAATACAAAATTGATGTAAAAGGTTAAATGGAAAAAGAGGAATGAGGAAATGGGAAAATAAGGCCAATACAAATGCACATATACTATATATATATATAAACATACTTTCAGAGCTACCAATCAATCATCGTTAATTGAAAATCTGGCCTAAATTCTCAACATTAGAACCATACAAATTTTCAATTTTCAGTTACCACCTCGCAAGGCATAATACAGGACATTAAAAGAATAGAAATGAGTTAGAAAATCAAGACAATCATCTTATAATAAAAGATCATTGGCTAGTTTAACAGTCTGTAAAATAAACCACCTGAAAAAGGATATCACAGTTGGCAATTTACGCAACCAATTTATGCAGCTATTTCCTAATTAAACAGTGAGCAAGGAACAGACATAAAATTCTTCAACAACTGTGATAATTCCTTGTTGTTCAACAATGTACTGACATCTGTCTGTATTTGCAATAGCTGTAATCTGTCTGTGCTAAAATTTAAAGTAAACTTTGGTTCAATCTAATAAGTTTAGAAACTGACGATAAATAAACTTTTCACTAAATTTGTATCTTGAATAAATGGGACCCATGGCAAGGATTTTTTGAAAAATACGTTTGATTCTACTTTTTGTGTGTGTAAGATGATATGCTAAATATCTTAAAGATAAGTAAAGGGTGAAAAGGGCTAACTGAAAAATATTAAAGAGCCAAAAGTTATCTGTTCTTAAACAATTCATTAAAAAGTTTTCATTCTTTGGGTCATCATGGGTACAAAGATTGGTAGCCCTGAATTAAAATGATGATCAATGGTATTTGGCTTTACAGGACATTATCATTATCTCTTTAATTACATTTAATCATGACCACATAAACAAACAATTCCAATCACACAACCGCAGACAACACACACACACACACACATATAGGTTACTCATAGTTACAGTAATAAACAGGAATCCATTCTCTCTTTATCCCGAATATCAGTGACATCTCATCATAACACATAGTGGTATCACCGATGACACAGCATAAAACAAACACATTGAAAAAACACACTGACATGACACACATAATACATCAGTATCAAATCTACTGAATAAACTTGTTTATCAGTGTGTCAACAACAGACTGACAATCTCACTCTTTTATCTCTCTCTTTCATCAGGCCTTTATCTGACATTACAGCTTAGCCTATAAATTTGAAGCGTTTTAACATTTCTCCATCTCACTTTCAAATGTACAAAACATCTTTTATCTCACTTAATAGCAAAAAACAAGGCAAGCAACACAGAAATAGAACACCAAATGAAACAAGAAACAAAACCATCACTACTGTAACAAGCCAACCTTGATAAAGCTTGGCTTGGACCTAATGGGTGAGCGCTAAGACAGAAAAAAAAGACAAAATGGTGAGCTTGTGCTGGTCAGATAGATCAAATTAAAAATTAATGAAGAAAAAAATTAATTAAATCATACGACTCCTTCCCCCCAAAAAAGAAGATAGAATAAAATAAAGAAAAACAAAATAACAATAAAATAAATGAATAAAAAGTAGTAACAATTCATTTTGTGCATGACGCTGAACAGAATATAAATAATAATTCAAAACAGTTACCAGCCTATGTAATCTTTAATCATCTCCTTAAGAGCCTTAGCCTGTGTTTAACTGTTTCTGTAGCATGATGCAGACAAGGACAATATTTGTTTTGGTATGTATATATTATATATATATAGTCAGTGGAGAAGAGGACAAAGAAATTGACTGTATGTTGTTAAGACTATGCAAAACCATGGGTTATTTCTTATTTCAACTTTCGTTAGAAGCTAAAAATAGAATAGCGTGTTGGTAATTAACATATTACATTTTTGGGTCCGCTCAATGAAGAAATGGTTTCAATTTTTTTTAAGATAATAGATAAATGAATATGAAAATGTATACAGCGCATAATCACGGACTACTCCATGCTCTATGCGCTTTACAATGACACATTTACCTCTCTGCCTCTGGCAGGCCCAAAACATTCCCGATTACATTCAGGCACTCCTCGGCACTCCCTGAGGAGTGCCTGTTAGGCGCTTCAGTACTAGCATTCTGACAAGATCTTTCGCTGCCTTTGGGCCAGATGCTCATTCACACCTGAGTCTCATTCACACCTGAGTCGAGTGAGGTAAGCAGAGTTAAGTGCCTTACCTAAGGGCACAGCACCCGAGTGGTCATCCATTTAAACACTGATCACAACCAATGCTGACTGATTCAGCATTATCCGTTCGAGCAGTGCAATCTGTTCGACCACCGGCGCCTCCATGAACTTCGCGTTAAAAAAAAAGTTTAGATAAAATAACTATCTAGATAGAGGAAGATGAAGTAAATAGCTGATGTTAATATGATAAAGTCCAAATGCTCAGGTGAGACAACACTGATAATAATCAAATAAATGCAACATAATATGATATAAATATTACATGGGCATGCTTTCAATTGGTGGTGCAGGTCTGGTGTTTCCACAAGAATAAAAGATGTATGAATAATATGGACCAATCATCTCGTGAGTCATGGAAATCCAGGGGAATATACTGGTAAGGGATGTTTGGGTTCGTTGCACGTGTTTAACCAATTGTATCTAAAACACAAACACTATTTTATTTGTATGTGAAAACAGACACTATTTGTATGTGAAAACAAATACAACTGGTATGTGAAAACATTTACACTACTTGTATGTGAAAACAAATACAACTGGTATGTGAAAACAAATACAACTGGTATGTGAAAACAAATACAACTGGTATGTGAAAACAAATACAACTGGTATGTGAAAACATTTACACTACTTGTATGTGAAAACAAAGAGACGAGTAAGCCCCCCAAACGTGACGTTTCATGAGGAATAAAGAAACATTTTGAATAATAATGATGAACGCAGCGAAACATCAGGGACTATCGGATGCTTTGGACATTTCTTTCCAATAAAAAGAACAGAAAAAGGTGCATCCGATGTTAAAAATACGTCGTTTTTCAATAGGACACACAGACTCAAACTGTGCTTGGGTACATGTCTGTGATAAACTTTTGTTTAAAGATCCTACTCCTAAAAAAGCATTGAATAAATTCCATTGTCAAACCTTATGCTAAGAAGATTGTACAAAAGCGTCGTACTGATTGCTGTGTTGTTACTGTACGCAATTCGCCATTGGCTGATTATGTACCTATCAAATCGAAGAGGGAATCCCACACTCGGATTAAAAGCGACACTCCTTTTACGCGTGTTAGCCCGATCAGGATGTGTTTGGGCATTTCATAAAGAATGGAAAATACGTTCGATGTTTCATGCAGAATCAACCCGAGCATTCGTGTGGCGCATTCGGTTTATGTCACGTTCTGTCTAGTGATCGTTAAAAGGTCAAAAGAGAGCATGGAAACTCTCGCAAAAGCCGTTTTCACATATCAAAAGGCATTAATAGGATTCTAGATGATTATTTACAAACCGCCATTCATTCGAAAGAAGCAGGCATGTTATGTTAATTACAAATTACAGCGTAAAGGACGTTGCTCGACTTCCATATTTTCTTGGCAACAACTCCGACGTGTGAATGCCGATGCCTCCAGGTAGTCTATGGCTTAAGCATTCCACACCAGGAGGGAGAAAATACATCAACAACATTCAAACTCGGGGGCATTCGTATTCAGAGGTGAGTAATAGTCCTTTCAGTCATTCAATCATCAAATAATATCATATCCCACTGTAACATAATAGTAATAGGCTGCCAGCATGAGATAACGTTTAAAGTTGTTAGTTTTACGCCAACACTTTTTAGGTCATATCAAAGGTGGGACCTCCGAATTATAGTCCATCTCCAATAGGACTTTATTCCATTGGAATCATCAGGGTCAGAGCCATAAAACTCGAGAAAGTTCAAAGGAAAAAATCCCAACCTAGCCACCGGGATTCGAACTCAGTACTTTCTGCCCACGCAGCGAAAGCGTTAACCGCTACGCCACGACCCCCCCCCCCCTTTTTTTAAGCATGAGATAGTAAAAATAAGAATAGACTGTAGTAGCCGACAACATCAATCAGCTTTATTAATGAATAAGGGTTGTGTCGAGAGAAGGAGGATCAATGAGGATCAGAGTCAGAGCATCTGAATGATTGATTTACTACTTGCATGAATGGGCGCCGCTCGGGAGCTGGCATCACTCAATAGAACAACATGATATGCTCCTCTCTATTCTGTGACTGACTGTGCACTACCGCACATCGGATCTGGCAAAACGATAAGGTTTTGCAAGCATGCAATATAGACCGTTATACAGAATTCTAATGCAACGGTCTATGTACGCCTTCCAACCCTAACCAAAGTAAAAACAGGACACAGCGACAGCCAAACAGGAGATTACTAGAGATAAAGAGGAAAAAATATTATGAAAAAAAAACCCCAGGATTATTCCAGTAAAATGGTGGAGAAGACCTTTCGGCGAGTTTAAAAATAAAAACAAAACAGGCCAATCCCTTTAAAAAAACAGAACTTGGCAGGTCTGTTTATGGCATCTATCCATATTCCACGTTCGCATTTAAAAACAAAAGAGAAGATGAACAAATTGATGCAACAATGGGTATCGCGAACAATCTATGTATTCTTGTTGGGGCCGGCCGTCATAGCATAGCGGTAACGCTTTCTCTTCGTGTGAAGAGGGTACTGAGTTCGAATCCCGGCGGCGACTCAGTGATTTTTTCCTTTGTACTTTCTCTCGGTCTGACGGACACTGTGACGCAGCGTGTGTTATACATGGTACGCACCCAGCACGGTGGGCTGATCATAGCCTTGCCGTATCTACTTAATCCAGAGTTATTCCAATAATATATAGCCGCCTCTTCCAAAGAAACAAGGGAAAAAAAGCTCTTTGAATACGACAAACAAGTAATACACCCCACACTTTTGTTTTACGCACGCCCTTTTAAAGTTCTCTCGTTTGAAGTTTTACAATACATAAATGTCACATCAAAGGCGGTCCTAAAGAACTTGAGAAGAAGATTCCATGTGAATCTCCAAAAGCCATGAAAACTGAAGGACCAGGGAAAACCCCCACGCTAGGTGGGCTCGAACCAGGTCCTCCGCGTCCGAATCGAGTGAGTTGACCACTGAGCCACGGACGCCCCCTACGCAGAGAAGAGTTTCAACAGATTTGAAGAGACCACGCGAATCTCCACGACAGAGCCACGATAATTCTAAAACATCCAGAACAGATCCTGCACAGGTGGGATTTCGAATCCCGGACCTCCGAACCTCACGGCAAGTGACTAAACCAACCCCCAACAACAATCTTATTATCTACGCTTTAAAGCAAGTCCGGAGTCTTGACTGAAGAAAGCATAGAAAAGAATAAGCGCCTTGTCATGCCACCGAGATGCAGTAGCCTAGTTAATCAAGGTATGGAAATGTTATGAGTGCCAGAAAAACACAGAAAAATAGCCCGGTGTGGGTTCGAATCCCATCGTCGTCTTTTCCACTTTTCTTTCTCAGGCTATTTTTCTGTGTTTTTCTGGCACTCATAACATTTCCATACCTTGA
>JARBEQ010246305.1:0-11528 GCA_030265355.1 Tritonia tetraquetra | reverse complement strand
TTTACTGTTATTATTATTTTAGAGTAATATTTGATTTCTCTCTCCAGCGTTAATTGATCTTCCTAATCCTCTTGTCACCCCACCCCCCCCCCCCCCCCTCTCTCTCTCTCATTCACTCATACACAGACATGAATATTAGCTACGCACACTAACAACACACAAATATGATAAATCAAACTTCGATATAACAGGACTGATGGGACCAGCAGTGCAGGTTTTTCATGTTATAAGCAAATCCTGTTATATCAAATATTATAGGAGACTACCTAGTTTTGATTTGAGTTTCAATACACTATATATATGGTTATCTCCCCTGATCACAAAGCCTTGAAACTGGACCTTGAGGTCATGATTTAGTAGTGAATCTGATTATGAAGTCCTGAAGACGCGTCGTAAGTGATGTGATAGTGAAAGATGAATGTTTAGATTCGATTGGAAGACATAAGAGAGAACACACCAGTCCCAGTCAGTTGGCACGACAATCACAGCACACGCGCTCACTGTGTCTAGCCAGTGACAGCCGCACTACTTGCTAATCCAGCCCTCCCCTCCCACTCTTGCCCAATTAGACTCGCTTGACCACGTTACAGTACAGCGCTGAGACAATGACAGTCGCGTCTTCGCGAATGGGGTGTGTGTATGTGTAGTGTATATGTGTGCGTGTGTGTGTGTTGAGCTTAGGTGGATTGCTACTTTACAAGCGGTGGAATCCCTGCTACAACCGAGTTCGCGCTAATTGAGCACATTTTCTTGCTACTTAAACTTATAGAGATGTAAAACGGGGATTTGATTTGTCACTTATATCCAAGTTCCTGTTACAATCGAGGCCGCTATAAGTGGACTCAACTGTACTGTACATGCACGATGATTATCCCAAGAGTTATACCAGCGGGAACCTCGGTTCCTGGCAGGGTCACCCATGCTGGGCAGGTCTAGGGAGAAAGTCCAGACTAAGCGACGGACCACTGTTCCTCCAAGTCTGGGGGCAGCTGGGGCTAACAACTCCAACTGGTAAAAATCTCAGCGTTACAGAAACAGCAACAAAGTCAACCATACCGGCCCGGTCGTCGCCCGGGAAAACAAGGACCGCGCCTTCCGGCTCCCATCAGGACGGAGGTGATAAATTATGGCCTACTGGTGGACCCAACGCCAAGACAAAAACTACTATAGGTTTCTGGAATGTTAGGACAACGTGCGAGACAGGAAAGCTGGCACAGGTAGCAATGGAAATGAGAAGATACAATCTACACATGTGGACTGGATCTGGTAAGATGGACACCAATAATTATACCGGAGAAACCATCCTTTAATCTGGGAGAGATGATGGGCAGCATCACCAGGGAGTAGCCCTCATCCTAGAGAAAGGCCTGGAGCGATGTCTGCTGGAATGGAAGCCAGTTAGCAATAGACTGATTAGTATGAGACTGAAGGGAAGACACGCTATCATCCAGTGCTATGCACCAACCAACGACAACAGTGACAATGACAAAGACAACTTCTACAGCCAGCTACAGGCAGAGACAGAAACTGTACCGCGACATGATCTTTTAATTATCATGGGGGATCTCAATGCCAAGGTGGGACATGACAATACTGACTTTGAAAGGGTCATGGGGAAGCATGGAGTGGGGACCAGAAACGATAATGGAGAGAGATTGGTTGAGTACTGCGCCATGAACAACCTGGTGATAGGAGGGACCCTCTTCCAACACCGTGATATCCACAAGCTGACCTGGAATTCACCAAATTGGAGGGACAGGAACCAGATTGACCACTTGATAATCAATGGTTTGTGGAGACGATAACTGCTTGATGTGACGGAAAAGAGAGGAGCAGATATAGGGAGTGACCATCACAGTATGACAGCACACGTCAAGCTAGAGTTGAAGAAGAAGGCTGTGAAGACAACCACCAGAGGCGATTTGATACCCGTCAGCTCAGAGATAGTGGAGTGAAGGCTGCCTTCACTGTCGACTTGAGGAACCGATACCATGCTCTACAGGATCTCACAGATGAACAGGAGATAAATGGGGTGGACACATCATGGAGACAAATTACCACATTCTACACGTAGAGCAGCAATGGGAAGCTAGGATACCGCAAGAAGCAGAGCTATAATGATTGGATCTAACCAGAGACCTTGAATGCTATAAAAGAGAGGAGACAGACAAAGAAGAAACTGTTACAAACAAAGTCAGTAAGACTGCGGGAGAAACAAGAGTTGGTGTATAGAGAGACCCATAGGAAGGTGAAGAGATTGGCTAGGCAAGACCAGAGGCGGGCCATGGACCACCTGGCAGCTGAGGTAGAGGATGCAGCAGCAAGGGGAGAGCAAGGGAAAATATACAGCATCACAAGACGTGTGTGTGGCAAGTTTAAGGGAAACGCGGTTGGACCGATTAAGGATAAACATGGGAAGCTTCTAACGTCAGAAAAGGAACAAGACGCAAGATGGGCAAAACACTTCAAGGAAATTCTCAATCGTCCTTCACCCGATGAGACAGCAAACATGCAGGAGGCTACTGAAGATCTTGACATTGACACAACTCCGCCACAAAAGAACGAGAGTGGCCGCCATCAAGACCCTCGGAAATGAAAAGTCCCCAGGACATGACAACCTGAATGCGGAGCTTTTCAGAGCAGATCCAGAGCTGTTTTGGATTGTGCGTGTAATGTTTTCTTGTAAATACCGCACTATGCATTGTTTATGGTGCCACTCTATTTTGTGTCTATAGAACTCTGATCTGATCATATAAGAAGTAGGTGCCATATAACTTTATCTATAGTCTTTTCAGTATCGTGTTTAGGCTTACGTGACCGCACAGGTGTAGGCGAATGGTCGGTCAACACGCTTGATAGGTCTTCAGTGTGCTTCGGTGTCAGTTGTTGAGGGTTTTTTTTTTTAAGGACAACACTGCGCTGTATTGGTACTATAAGCTAACAAACAAAGATCTGGCCATTTTCCAAAGCGTAACACATTATGAGTAAATTAAATGATAAACCTATTAATTTGATACGCAGACGACATGAGAAATACATATTTGAATTTGGTTTATTTCGTATTATTATGCTGAATGACCTTGGATGACCCATCACGTAGTGCTGAACTATCTCCATAAATCAACAATTTCAGTTTACCTATCCCCATTTTCTTCTTACGTATGTTTTGTTTGATATATCTCAGGGTGACAGCTTTATTATGTTTCTTGTGAGTGTTGCAATATTTTTCGTATTAGGTCATCGGGTCTTGGCTCGGTCCGTCAACGAGAGTATAGCGAGAAATATCGAGTGCGACCACTGATCTGAAATGGGTCGATGAGTGCTGGATTACAGAAACTAAGATTGTGAAGCGAATTTGTCTCACTTGAGATAACTAGGTTCATTTTAATGTATACTCATTGGATCTGCATGAGATAATAACAAGGTAAGAAACTCGGCGTTTACTAACGTAAATGATGACGCTAAAATGGTGCAACAAGTGACTGTTTTCTGCTGTAAATGGCTCGGTCCTTCGTCGGCAATGTCAACAAAGATGGCCACTTGGTGTTTGTGTCAGAAGAAAAGCTCACCGACACAATGAATGTTTATAGATAGTTATTCACTGATGTAAACTATATCAGGAAGCACTGTATTTTTAAAACTTAAAGACCGATTTATTGATAATCTGAAGGAATTTAGATTGTTGGCAATAGGCTTTAGTTATTTAATTTAAAAATGGTGTGGATCACCACCACAGGTCAAGTCACTCTCATGCATGCAGGATCGTAGTTGTATGACTCCCACTGGTCATACACCTTCAACTCCAATTCACATTCCACTTCAACCACTAATATTTACTAGAGATGCACAATATTCAGGAATTTACAAATATGGAATATTTGTTGCAGACCTGGGGTAAGGACAGATGTATGTCATCCCAGCTTTTCAGTTCTTGAAACAACTTTCACCAAGAAAAGTTACATGACATTGACTCACTGTCTGCCCCTGATCCTAAATATTGATTTGTTAACATTATAATAGGCATGGTAGGGGGTCCCAGTGGCGCAGATGTACGGTTCTTGCCTCAGAAGCAGGGGGTGCATGGTTCGATGCCCCGTGGCGGCGGGTTATTTTTCTCCATGAAAATCGGTGAAAACCTATATATGCCACTCCCCTGATCCTATTCAGGTAAGTGGGATCAAGAACCTAGTCCTATCGGAGACGGACAATAAACTCGGAGGTCCTGTGTGCACGTTAAAGACCCCTTGGCAGTTAAAAATCGATAAGAGTAGGCTGTAAGGCCGCTGTCCAGGCAAAATTAATTCCTACCACAATAGGTCACAGTGGGTTGATCACCTGCTTGGCTTAATATCTTGATCCAGAGAAACCCAGACTCGTTGTACTGGCCCTACACTGTAATGGTAAAAGGGAATTGGATAAGAAAGATAATAGGCATGGTATATAGTTCCCTCTCCTGCACTAAGACTAAGATAGCTAAACTGTACCTTGCTTTTGGAAATATGTCATAATATGACTTTTTAGTGGTAGATCCACCGACTATTAGACCTGGGCGTGATTCCTCATTCTGTTGATTGTAATCATTAATTACAATCAATCACAGTCATGATTGTGAGACTCGAGCAGTAGTATAACATGATCATAACTTTTCTTTTTTTGCCAGACACACACACACACAAAACAAATAAAATCAGACAAGAAGACAAAATGTTCAAAGGTGGGCAATACTTTTTTGTTTTCAATGGGGGAAGAGTCGATATAATCATGTTATAGATAGTGATTGCAAGTGGACGATATTGGAGAGGTCGGGTGTTAAATTATCAGAACCACAGTACGTTCGTTTTCACCACTGGACTATCAAGTTATTACGCAGATGAAAGAAAGGTAAGGCTATTTTTTTCGCCATCTCACCCCACCCCCCAATTCGCAGGCATATTTTGAGCATGTGTTCATGAAGAATTCGCTCAACCTGTAATGTTTGTTTGAGTGTTTGAGTCGTGTTCAGTGTTTGTGAACCCGATAGGTTGGTTCATGAAGATATAATTATGAACATATAGGGCTGGCGATTGAGAAGTCGGAACATGAAGAGGTGATTGCGATTGTTCTAAGAATTGTGTGACTCGGACACAGCCGTACCCACTATTACTATCGCATTACATTTTTTTGTTTGTGCTCATTTCTTTGATGAGTAATGAACTTTCGCATTAGAAGTCTTGTGAGTAGTTATATCATCTACCTTTAGATGGCAAAGGAATCCTAAGTCAACAAGCATTGAATAGTTATGTCAGCACAATATCTGCGCTAAAAAAACAGAATATATGAAAAAGACCAAGAAACACATTGTTGCTCCATATGAAATTATAGAAACGTTGTAAAAAAAAGTTACACAAGTAAGCTTTTATTCGTCTTTTTCAAGCAATTTTGCATTTTATAATGGTGGACATTATATCAATCATAAAATTACATAAGATTACAATACATAATCATAGAAATACAACAGTTATGACTTGTGGCCTCTCATTCATCCCCCACCATTGATGGGTCGCCGCAGTTTCTGCACCCCATGAGCTAGGGCTAAGTATCTTGCTCAAGGATACAGTGAAAAATAACTCAGCAGACAGGATTCGAATCGGGGCGAACATCGCTGAGCTACAATGCTCCCCCCCCAACCCCCAAATACCTCTTTGCCTTAATTGATTATGTTGCATAGAATAAGAAAGTCTGTATCCCTGTTGGGCTTACTCTGATTCTGAGGAGGGCAATCACTGATATAATCTCATCTAAAGTGGGTGGTATCTAACTGAAAGATCTATGAGCCAAACATGACGACATGATCTAACTCAAAACATTGCTTTCATTTGTTTTTGTTCAAATATTGTTTAATTTTGTTTGGTCTTGATTATTATTATTTTTATTTTTTTGTCCCGGGCCTCATACCCAACCACCTGATTAGTTTTTCTTTTTAGTAGCAATTAAAACTTCAGTATTTAGAATGTGTTTAGTCATGTTTTAGTAATATTGAGACTATAGCCCTATCAAAGGTTTGTTAGTAGACGTTAAAGGATATATTTAAACATGCATTTACTATTTGATATAATTCTAACATTAACACACATTTTGAATGTTGTTGTTTTTTCAAAATAAGCGATGATGGAATCAAATTGTTTGGTCTTGATTATATCGCTCATTGTTTTGAACAGATGGAACTGAAAATGCTAAACATTGAAATCTGAATCTCTTGTGTTATTTTCTACACCCCCCTCATCTGATATTCCTTTCATGTTGTTTCAAAGAAGTGAATTCCATGGCCACCAGTGGCCCCACGATAGCCAGCCTTGATTAGCTTCATTTGCAGTTTACTATTATATTATGAAGCTACTGGTGGTGTCCCAATAGCTTGAACTATTAAGAATCGGCTTTTTTATTGAAGGGGTCGTATTCCCAATTCCTCCAGCAGATTGCTGTGAAGTAAACTTACACTTTAAAAGTAATAGGTACAATCACATTTTGATTTAAGATAGAAATGTCAACTAGGCTTGATTATATTGGACTTTCAAAGTTTGTTTAAACTATTTTTACCAGTGGCCCCACGATAGCCTTTTTGCTTAGATAGGACAATCCTTAGGACACCTACAATAGCCAGCCTTGTTTGAAATGTTTGCTTCATTTGTTCTTTATTCTTGTTGGCTATACATTACACACAAAATTAATTCTCTCTTCCATGATGTGTTCCTGGTGATGATTCTATTCATTAATCAAGTGCGGTAAACTTTATTACAATAAATTTCCTTATTTTCAGTTTGACTGAATCGCTTCACTTTATTTACTAGGTCTCTTTTTCCGTCTGATTACAAAGGAAATAACAGTTTATGGCACTTTTTAAATAAACTCTTTCATTGTATTTATTTTCCTTTATAATACGGTATAATTACATAGAGTGTGCTATGGATCAGAGAATCATGGGTGGAGTAAATACCTCATTGAAAAGATCTGGGAAAATCCAAACAGGTGTGACCTGCTCAATCAAGCGTGAACAAGTAGATCTCTATGTAAAATTGCATTCATTCCTTTAGGGGGATAATACGTCGTCTATTCAATATCTTGATTACCCTGGGAAAAAAGATTATTGTTGTGTGTTAGTATGTGACGTAGAAATTGGATATTAAAGCATAGTTCAAAGCATTGGTTTGGTTATGACAGAACTATTTAGTATTGTTGATAAAGGTGTTTAGGGTTGAAGCTAAGGATTAGAATTAATTAACTTATTTTTTAAAGAGGTAATTTTTTTGAATAAAGTTTTTTATTCACTTGATTACGTCTGTTTAGTAATGGCAATGGTATTTGGGGATAGACCTTTTCAGTTAGATACATTTTTGGGGAAATTTTATTGAGACTTGTGATATGTTTATAAGGCCAAAGACAAATTTGATGTAATACCTGTATGTGTACAGTATGATGATTCTTCAAATAGTCTAAAGGCTCCATCTTTCAATGTAGATGTGTTGAGCAATTTGGTTTTTAAAATCAAATTTTGAAATATATTTTTTTCATTATAGACTTGTTCACCATCTTGTGTTGAACACAAAGATAATAAGTGGCAGTTTGCTTTCCTTATTTTTAAAAGAAATTGTTAAAGGAGACTTTCAATTCTTTCATTACTTTTATTTATATTTGAACTTTCTTAATCATTTTTCTTTTGTACGTATTTTTCAGGTTGTTCTAAAGAAATTGCCACACTTGCTTTCCTTTCGTGTTTGTGAGTGAGCAGGCTCCCTAGCCTGCCTGCCACCTCCTCTGCCACCAGCCATGGAAGAAATGGAGACAGCAGATGTGGTGGAAGTGACCACTAGCCCTCATGTCGAATCAAAATTGGCACAATTTGATGTTGATAAGAAGATTGGCAAAGGACAGTTCTCTGAGGTTTACAGGGCTCATTACAGAATGGAACAAGGGGTTACACTGGCTTTGAAGAAAGTACAGGTAAGTACTTAATGATAAGTTCCATTCAAAAAAGTATAGTGATAAAGTAAGAAAAAAAAATTGTTACAAAAATATTATAAAACTATTTTCACTGATATACATAGCTCATAATACAGATAGAATATTTTTACTTTAAGTCATTATGCTGTTTTTAATCTGTCTTCAAATAGTGATTAAGAAATCAATTTATTTGAAATGTTTGGAAAACTGCTGGTTGTATCCTTAAGACTTGGGTTATTCATAACATTTTCATATTCATACTTTTATACAGATATTTGAGATGATGGATGCCAAAGCTCGTCATGATTGTATGAAGGAGATTGACCTGCTTAAGGTAAGAATGCGTTTATAATCCCTATGTCTTGTTTCACGGCCAGTATAAAACCATCCACAATGATGATGCTTGTTTGCTAGCAGAGAATTTTCAACTCTTGAGAACTTACTTGGTTTGTTTTAATGCACGTATCTCTTTCATCTACAATATTTTTTAAAAAGTTGTTAGTTTTAGTTTTATGCCCTTGGCATCACATTATTAGGTCATATCAAAGGTGGCACATCCAATTTATAGCCCTTGAGTCCATATAAGGAATCCACAGGGCCAGAGCTATAAAAACTTACAGAAAGTCCAAAGGAAACAATCTCCATATTGCCATCAGGATTTGAACCAAGGACCCTTTGTACAAAAAGCTAATGTGTTTCTGCCACATGCTTGTCTGAAATTCTTTGATCCACACCATTTCCAACCCTATGTTCAGCCATGCTTGGTGGTCGGGGTGCCTGTATTTATATTGTGTATCTTGTGTGCCTTTCATGACTGAAAATGGGGTTGGCCCCAACTCTGCTCTGTGGTATTAATGGGGTTTGATCAAACAAATACAGTTTCTGCTGTGTGTCATTTGTTTTGACTCTTAAGAACATAAGTTGTTTTGCTTTAATACACGTATCTGTCATCTACGATTGCATTATTATTTTTTGTATCTGTCCCTCAAGCAAGAATTTGAAAAACTATGATTTTTTTTTCTATTTTTGTTTTTTTCTTCCAACAGCAACTTGACCATCCAAACGTGATCAAATACTTGGATTCGTTCATAGAAAATAATGAACTGAATATAGTCTTGGAACTAGCCGATGCTGGGGACCTGCAGCGAATGATTAGGGTAAGACTGATGAGTTTGTACGCACACCAATTATTCTTGATATTATTATATTATTTATGGAACCCAGAGTCCCTTACATTGGGTTACTCATCAGATCAATAAAGTAATTGACTTACTTGGCATAATGCTTTTCGTATTCTAGCTGTCCGATCCTGAGGCCTCATTTGCCTCCCTGATCCTCTAAACAAGCTGTCTCCATTCAGGTTTATCCGGCAAGGTCTTTTGTTGTGGCGATGATGTTAATAGCGTTCCTTTGTACTTTTCTCCTGATTTGGTAACGTAAAATTTCATTGCCTTATTTTAGGGATGTGGATTTTTCTGCATATTTGCATTTTTTTTTTCAACAGAGGGGTTTTGCTTGTTCTGATTAGACAATAAAGGTCTATTATTATTACTGGTTCATGCAGTGTCTGATGGGTATAGCTTGCAGATATGGTGGGGGGGGGGTCGAGAATTAGTCCCCATCCCTGCTTGTTTGCCATAAGTCATACGTTCTTCTTTGATTTAGCGCTGTATATTAAGTTGAACCGATCAACACAATGGGGCCTGAAAAATTAAACAGAAAAATAAGAGGTTTTATAATGTTTATTGTTGAAATGATCTCTTGAGTTTTATCGACTGTCTGGAAACCATTGTTCTCTCAGCAATTAGCTTCATCCATTTGTGTGCATGACATGTCTTTTTCATAGTATCTCATAAACTCATGACTTCAATTTTCTCTGACTTTAGGATTGGAAAATATTTATGATACTGTTGTGGGGGAATTTCTAGTGTTTAAAGGAAAAGTTGTCAGTTTTTCCCCCATGGCAACACATTTAGGTCATAACCAATGCGGGACCTCCGAATTATAGTCCAATTGGACTTGATTCCATTGGAATCATCAGGATCAGTTATAAAATTAGAGAGAGTTAAAAAATCCCAATGTCCCCGCCGGGATTCAAACCCACTACCTTCTGGTCACAAAGCGAAAGTTGATTGTTACGCCACAAGGCCTCCCCCCCCCCCCCCCCTCCAATGTTTAATGTGGATTGGTTTTAGATATAGTATTGCCAATAAATATGTTGTTTCAGTCTGTGATAATTCTGTCACCATTCAATGCTAAAGGTTTACTCAACTGGCCTTTTTATCTTAGGTAGCAAAACTCCATGCCATATATGTTGTTTTCAGAAACCAGATTTTATATTTTAGTTGACAGGCCAACTCTGCTGCTTGTAATGTATTATGAGGCATTGTCTAGTAATGGCATGATGGTACTGTTACGTTATTGATGCCTATCGTTCTTTCTTGTCTTATGATATAGCATTTCAAGAAACAGTGCCGGCTCATTCCTGAAAAAACAATATGGAAGTATTTCGTCCAGATATGCAGTGCATTAGACCACATGCATACAAAGAGGATCATGCACAGAGGTAAACAAATCATTTCTTAGTGGTGCTACATTGTCCAGTCTGGTGCCTATCGCAACCATGGATTTTGCTATGATCATTTTATATATAAGAGGAATGAACAAACAAACAAACAAAACTGGCATTCTGACACAACTAGGATTACATTACTTCAAATGTTTCTCACCTTGTACAGACCTGCCAACTCCTGTTTTTTAAATTAGATTTTCCTGTTTTTTAAAACTCATCAAATTGTCTGTTTTCACTGTTTTATTGAATATTCCTCTTTTTATTATTTCTTTCTATAAATGTCCTGGGTTTTTCTTCTTTAGTCTTGTCCTGTTTTTACTTGAGTTAGGGTTGACAGGCCTGCTTGTAGAAGTCAGAAACATTAAACGTTCTTTAAAAAAAAGAATGTTTGGAAACTTCCACTCATTAACCAATGAATTCATTTTACTTTTGTTTGTGGTTTGTTGTTTCTTATCTCCTAAAGTATTCAGTTTTTTCTATGGCAGTGATAGCAAATGGGGTAATCCCGAAGTGAGAAAAATTTGGAGTCTTATTTTTATTTTCATTAGTCACCTCTGAAATTCTCTCCCTAATTCAATGATTTGTGTGTGTCCTTCAGACATCAAACCAGCCAATGTTTTCATCACAGCCCAAGGCATCGTCAAACTGGGAGATCTAGGACTGGGACGATTTTTCAGCTCTAAAACCACAGCGGCCGTCTCTCTAGGTATGGATATAATGGAAATTCCGATATTGTCAGATAATGAGAAATAGAATGGATAAACGGGGTTCCAGTGGCACAGAGGTACGGTTCTTGCCTCAGAAGCGAAAGGTACATGGTTCGATTCCCGGCAGAGTCGGTTATTTTTCTCCGTGAAACTCTGTGGAAACCTATATGCCAATCCCCTGATCCTATTCAGGTAGGTGGGATCAAGAACCTAGTCCTATTGGAGACAGACGATAAACTCGGAGGTCCCGTGTGCACGTTGCGCACGTTAAA
>JARBEQ010246294.1:0-11529 GCA_030265355.1 Tritonia tetraquetra | reverse complement strand
CCAGAGACAGATGACAGGGAAGTGACCAGAGGAAGATGACAGGGAAGTGACCAGAGGAAGATGACAGAGAAGTGACCCAAAGATGACAGAGAAGGGACCCAGAGGAAGATCTAGATAAAAATGGATGGTCAGTACCCAGAAAGACATACTGTCCTCGTGAGAAAAGTCTGGAGTCAGGAATTGTTTAAGGTGAGATCAGGTAGTGATAGCAATGAGTATATATATATATATATATATATACATATAGTATCATTGGTAATAGTAATTAGTAACATAGTAATTAAAGCCTTTATGACCTCATAGGACTTCACCCGGTATCTGTGGCGTGAAAAAGTAGCACAGTGGGCTGATAACCTGCTTGCTTTATCTACCTGAGATTCGCTATGGATAACAACATGAAACCTGACACCGAAAGGTATAACAGGAATTGATAAAGAAAGAAAGAATGAAAGAGAGAATGAATGAAAGAAAGAAAGAAGGAATGAAAGAAAGAAAGAAAATAATAAATGAAAATTGTTCAAGTTTCAACCATTCACTGACGTCATCTCAAAGGCGGTGGCTACCTTGAAGGTCAAGAGAAAAGAAATAAATTTCCTGAGGCAGGATTTGAACGTAACACACCTCCACACACAGAGGCAAGGGGAAACAAAACTGTGATGAGTTATGCATACGTTCCAGAGGTCCTACAAGTCTACTTTATTGTAAACCAATATCATTTACAACATCTAAGCTCCTTTGGACATCCCCCCCCCCCTCCCTTTTTCCACCCTCCTCACATCGTAATCGACGAAGCTGGGAAAAACGTTGATTCTTACACCATGTTGCGAAAATACTGTGATATCGAATGCCGATGCTTCCCGTATGTTTCGTTCATGAAAGTCAATAGGATGTCCACGGAAAGGATTTTTTCCGGTTTATACCTATTCAATCCCCTTCTTCTATTTTTATCTGCTTGGAAAACCGACTTCAGACATTCTTATTCATTAGGATTATTAGGAAATTATCAACACTTTCATAAAGAAAAACATGTTTCCAAGCTAGGATTATTTTTAAGTGACGTCGGGATGGATAAAATACAGATATATAATCATGTAAAGAGTATATAAGCTAATGGAAAATTGAATTACTTGATAGATTTATAGTTAATCCAATGCATTTTTTTCGAATAGACGTCTGTTTTCCATATTTGGCATTGGGAGAGGGGAGTAGTTCACTCTTCTGTGTTTGGAGACAAGTTCAATATTTTACTTCCTGTGTGTCATATTGAAGAAAACAATGAAATCTCCGCTTACACTGAGGTGACTAATGAATGTGTAGCTTAGATAGATAAGATGCGGGTTTATGCCCCGGTTATCTTTGTTGTTCAGGTATGGATGTGGGTAAATTTCAATGCAAAACATGATTTGTAAACTGATAATTAACTGCATATATTTCTGCATTCGTCGACGGTGATAAAATTATACTTATCCGGTCTTACTCGTTGAGAGCGGAGACCGTGTTTAGAGTCGAAGAGTTCGTCTTTCTGTGGTCTGCTAGCTATCTAGGTTAGATACACTTATTGTTTTTTTTATATCTTGTTTAGAAATAGAACCAGGATGTGTGTACAAGTATTTGTGAATTTTTTTAATGATTCACGATGGGATATTTAACAGTGTTTTCGGTAACATTTATTTTTTGTCTTTCATTTGAATTTGACTGACTGAGACTGAAGAGTAACTGGTGATAGTGATGAGTGGTGAGTGTGGTGTCCAGTAACATACTGAGATGCTGTTACTGCAACTGCCACTCATTAAAATCTGAGCATTACCTAGATAGTAGTCTTATTTTGTGCTCAATGTGTTTTATTTCATGCGTCATACTATTCAGATTCTAGTTTCAATGGTAATTTTATCGGCTGTCATTGTTCACAGCCTGCTGTGAATAAAAACTGCTGTGATTTTAAAAAACAATTCTTATTCACATCCTGTGTAATGTAAGACATTTTTTCTGGTGTTGGGGAATAATAATACCTTACACCGAAAGGTACTCAAAGGTTATTGATAAAGAAAGAAAGGGGAATAATAATTTTTTCTTTTTAAAGATTTTTTTTCTTTTTCTTAGACCGTAATTATTCTCATCAACATTTATACGTTGGTTATGCTTGTTTTCTTCGTCTGATAGCTTGGGCTTTTCTGAGGTAGCCATTAGGAAGTTGCAGTTTGTAGTTTGTAGCAGTTTCATGCTATTTTGTGTTAGATGTCACCTATTGCCAGTATATTTTTATTATTATCATTATTCTATTACTATCTTAGATGGAGGGGTTACGAATTAGCTCTGTCTGTCTCTGGCTAGGCGGTGTTGTTGTCTGCTGGTGTGGGCTTGATCCTGACTGTCGTCATACCACTTTTCTTCATGGCTTTTCTTTCTGGCGCTATCACATTTTCCACCAATACTGAATTTTATTTTTATCATTATTTTTAGTGCTCCCCTAATTTCATTTAGAAAGGAATATTTGCCACATAGAGTTGATTCACCACAATGACATTACTATTTTGTCCCCCTCATTCATTCGGTTTATCATTTTGATTGATTTTACTTCCTTCTCAAGCTGCACTTATAGCCAAATGAAGCGTCCGTCAGATCAAACGATTATGATGGGGCATGAAACCAGAGCACAATATACTGCATGATTAACTCTTTCAAGACCACAATTGTTTCAACTTTTTACAAGCTATTTTTTCGCGCAGCCTAAATTATGATATATAGGCATATTTTCCCTACCCCAATACTTTGTTGAACGCACCTATTTATATATGTAAGTTATTTTTTTTGGTATCAGACTGAAGTGAAATGGTTGGATAATAGGAAGTTATATAAAGAAGAAGAGTGTAAACTTTAACTTTTTTGTACGAAGCGCATTGGGTCGTAGTTCGTAACGAGGGGTGTCTACTGAACCAATGTATCGGGTCATGGTCCGGAAAGAGTTAAACACTGGTAGTAGGTTCTAGTGCCTTACAATTATAACTTATGATTGCACTTGATACTTTGGATTCGAGTCCTTGTTTTACTCAGCGTAGCGTCATGCAGTGTTCACCAAACATAATGTGAATGCTACCGATTCATTAACAACCCCTTGATTTTTACATTAAAAAATAGAAGAAATCCCAACTAGTGTGAATAACGTACCTGGATTTAATGAGCCCACCCTTGTTTGTTGTTTGTTTGATCGAGCCCCATCAATACCACAAAGCAGCGTTGGGGCCAGCCCTATGTTCAGCCATGAAAGGCACGCAAGATACCTGCCATAAATGCAGGCACCCGGACCACCAAAGATGACTGAACACAGAGCCGGAAACTCTTTGGCAGAGAGTATCAAACAAGCAGGTGATCAGCCCACTGTGTGCACAACTCCTTGCTGGCATCATGAGCAGTATTAATTAAAGACTCCCTCCCAAATCTATATTTATTCATTCATGTTAGATGACGAAAAGTGAGGCTAAATATTTTTTATTATAGTTGGTCCTGGTAAAGCTAAAGTGTAAAGAAACGTTGATTGGTCAGCGGTCAAAGATGGCCAAAGCGGAACGAACTGGCTACAGCAACTAAAACGTAAACATCTTTACATATTTTAGGTTTTTTCCCACTTTGGGCGAAGTCGGAAGGGTAAAATTTGTTACAAATTATCACGCCTCAGGCAAAATATGAACTCACATTCCCCTAGGCCTGGTCAAAGTATGCTTGTTACAGATATTTACGCTTTGGGCGTTCATAGATCATAGATCCAAGTTTTTGGTATGGTTTGAAAGAAAATTAATTTCTATTTTTTATTCTGATATTTTTTAACAATATCACCCAGGGCTTATTCTGTACATTTTTTATCCAATAAATTGGGTTATTGAGTTATTTCCCTCACATCGGTAGTTTAAGGATATATAGGATTTCAAGCCAGCGGTTGTTTAAGGGTTAAATTGCCTTGCTCAACACTTGAGGAAGAATACCAGTTTTCATATGATGAGAAAGTGAGAGAGATGAAAACAAAAATTATCACCAACAAAACCCTGAGATTTAACCCTAGCACCTGGCCCCAAAAATATATTTAGAATGGGTCGAGGGTTTTTTTCTTCTTCAAAAATGAAGATATTAATCTTTTGTTTTTTCTCTTCTTTTCCCACAGACTTTTACTCTATGTCTTTTGTCATCTCAGTTTTGAGTAATCGGCTATTGACTGCTATGAGAACTCATATGAAGGATAACTCGATGGATGAATTTTATGATGGAGAAACCAAAATGATCCTACTTTACTAGTGAGCTCAAGCTTCAAAAGAAATTGACACGTTAACTTTTCTTCGGTTTTCAAATTAAAGATGACCTACAACCTAGCATGTTTGAAGAGGAGCAGTTTGATCCTTGAGGAAATGACTATTTCACTGACTCGTTAAAATAACTCTATTGAGACAGTAGCGAAATGGAGGAGAAAGATGAAGACAAGAGATTTTCTCTGTTTAGGAGGAAATCGACGAGAAAGGACCTCACTAAGCACACAGCTGGTTCGAATGCTGTTGGAGAAAGATTATCTACTGCTAATGCACGATCTGCTACTCTCCCATCACAACCCCATGCCCAGGCGAGTATGTCGCAATCTCCTAGCGGAGGATTGTTTTCAAAATTGAAACGTCGGTTCCGACTCCGTGGCAGTAAAGGAAAATACGATTTTAAAGATTTTGATGATAGACCACAGCGGCAAAGGAGGAAGAGTGATGACCCGATGAGAGTGAATGATCACGGTGACCTGGAAACAGCAAGAGTTGCTAAAGTCACATCTTCCGTTAAAACGCCGAGGAGAACGCACAATGATAAAGAGAATGTGATTTTGATTCGCAAAGATAAATGCGTCAGTGTGATATGTCAAGATGCAGATGGGGCCTCGGAAGTAATTTTCTCAAACATGCCACCAGGGGAAGATGGTGATGATCTCTCGGAATCGTGGGGGGACGGAAGCGAAGAGGATCCGTACGCAACCATCAACTCAGTGAAGGAAGAGATTAAAGAAAAGTATTCCGGCGCAACGGGAAAAACGGATCAAGACAAACAAGAAAAGGATAGAGCGAGAGCAAAGGAGTTGCTTCAGCATTCAGTGTCGTTGGCAGCTTCGAATAATGTAAGCAACAGAAAGCCTGGTGGGAACGTGGAGTGTGTCAATGTTGAAGACCTCTATGCTAAGATCAACGCTAAGAACAAAGGAAAGAAAACAGAAGATGATGACTCGGCCAGTGTCCCCGAACAGATGTCGGAGTTAAACAGGTTTGTAAGAGCCACTGTCCGTTGTCGACATGAACATGAGTACGAATCTTTGGAGGACGTTAAAAAACGAGCGAGTGAATTGTTTGAGGAGAAGACAATATTGACACCGGTGGAAGATGATGATGGTAAAGGAAATACTTCTGATGATGAATTTGAGATTGAGCCAGATTATGAAACACTGGAGGACATAAGGCAGAAGATTTTTCTCAACTCTGCATCGATGTCAACAAATACTGTTACTGACCCTTCTGGCTCTGAATGTGGGACGGAGAGCTTCAGCTTATCAGATGATAATAAGGTACATATTTTAAAGACAGACTCTCTCCTTTTTAAAGTATTAATTCCCCTCACAGATTCCTTCCTCATAATATGAAGGGTTTGACCACAATGTGCGACAAGCGTCTTTTACATTCTGCCGTCAACGCCATGTTAGAAATGTATAAGGGGTTTTGAAAACAAAGCATTTTGCTGCAGAATATGAAGGCACTTGTTGTGTTTTGTTGTCAAACCCTTCATATGTATGAGGAATCAAACGAGCCTCTAGACCTACGACAGGACCACGTAAAAGGGAATGAATAAAAAGCTTTTTTACCTTCTCTTACAGAGGAAATTAGCCTTTTGATTAGCCAATAAATCCCCAAATAAGCCAACAATGTTGACAAGTGAGAATTCAACAGGGAAGGCGTAAATACAGCAATTCACTGAGAAGTATTTAAAGTGGGATGGATTCTGGATATGATGTAAAACTTATTAAAGTAGGAAAGCTTTTTATCTTTCTTTCTTTCTTATCCAGTTCCCCTTTACCATTACAGTGTAGGGCCAGCACTATGAGGCTGGATTTCTGTGGATCAATATATTAAGCCAAGCAGTGATCAACCCACTGTGACCTTTGTGGTAGGATTTAAAATTTGCCCGGACAGTGGCCTTGCGGCATACTCTTATCGATTTTCAACTGCCAAGAGTTCTTTAACGTGTACACAGGACCTCCGAGTTTATCGTCCGTTTCCGATAGGACTAGGTTCTTTGATCCTACCTACCTGAATAGGATCAGGGGAGTGGCTTATAGGTTTTCACCGAGTTTCAATTAGAAAAATACCTGACAGTGTCGCTACCAGGATTCAAACCTGGTACCTTTCACTTCAGAGGTGAGAACCGTACTCTGCACCACTGGGACTCCTAGGAAAGCTTTTTGTTTGATAACATATGCAACTTTTACCAGATGTCAAACTCTCACTAGAGAACTCTCTTTGTTGTGTGATGATAATTTATAGAATTCAAATAGACTTGATTGTGTTGAAGATGACTCTGAGGAACCCAAAAACAAAAAAAACTAAATGGATGTCCCGCCTCTGAAATTATCTTTATGGTGGTAGCTTTAACATTAAGTTCTAGTTCAATTCTTACTATAAACTAGGAGATCATTTTTTCCCCTAGGAAAATTTGCGATTGCTCTTTTCTTTGATTGTTCACTGCATACAAATTGATCCATATTCAAATTTACGTTCTCTGATTTTTTATTTGTTTTCATTATTGTTAGAAAGGTCAATTTATTTTCACAGAGTGAGATTTTCTAGCTACAGTGGAACACGTTTAAACCGAGAGTGACGGGACCGGTCAATGTATTTCGGTTTAGGGGTCTTTTCGGTTTAGCGCTAGTCAAAGACAAAGAGAAGAAAAGATCGGGGATTCCAAATCCTTTTGGTTTATCGATCTTTTTGGTTTAACTGTTTTCGGTTTAAACGTGTTCCACTGTAGTTAGTTTTCTGCTCTTTGTGATGATTGTATTATGATCTTGTTTAGAAATGACTTACTTTGTCATCTCGCAGGAAACATGCAAAGATCCTTCAACATCTCCTACAGCATTAACACCTCCCGTAACTTCAACAACTACCTCACCTGCCAATGCGACAACAACGTCCACAAAGACCTCACCGTCAGGAGGTCTGGCCCCTCTTGCAATTTCCATCGACTCAACTCTTCCCACAGAAGATGCTCCGGCTGAAACAGAATGTATTTACGATAACCATAATGTCATTCTACGCAAACAATTCTACCGTTGCAGTCTGGGGTCGTCTCTCAGCCCCCATAACCGACGTAGTTTGGTGCTTTCAGAACCACCGTGGACAAAGAAAACTCCGGCAGAAGAGGAACTTGTTGAAAAATTGAGCTCACGATTGGCTCCGCCTTTGCCTATGAGAAATTACTTGAAAGAAGAGGTAGGAAAAAGTGTTGGAAGTGGTGGTTCTAGGCATTCGTGGTCTTCATTGTCAACGAGGTTTTGGGACATGTCGGAATCTTGGCACGGAGGAACAGATGTTACACAGAGTTCTTCAGCTCAACAACACGTGTTGGAACATTTGAGTAAAAACATCGCCAGATCTAAGTCGCAAGATTTCTCTGATGAATCGAAAGTAAACGCTGGATCTGTGTGCAGTGAGAAGAGCCCTGACAGTGATGGGGTGAGTATTGAACAAGAGTGTCGCATAGAAGAGAAGACAGAGATGACAACCAATGACGTGGTTGGAGACAAAGAAGAATTTACATCAAATGAGTGTGATGTTGGGAGTAACATGATAGAGAAGAAATTGATCTCTCATGACGATCCTCTGTCTACAGATGAAGATGAAAAACCTGTCATGACTGAAAAGTTTGTTAACGAGGATAATGAATTAAATTCTTTGAATTCTGAGTCAGAACCAGCGTTATTAGTGTCAAAGTCAGAGTGTGACAATGCTGCGATGGGGATATTGAATAAACAACCTACTTGTGAAGAAGAGGATATTGTAAAAAATTCATATGATGCTTTGGTCGCTAATGAAACTCGACGCAATGAAACACCGTTCAGTGTTTCATCAATGTGTGACACCATTCATGTGATTCATGAAAATGACCAGGAAATTGAAATGAGTGATATAGATACCTCATCGAATCCTTTTCGCTCCTCTTTCAATACAGAACCTGATTCAGCGACACACTTGAAATATCCCACTATCTCTTCAAGTGTTCTCTCTACGTCCACGTCTGATCTGTCCATGGAAACAGCCTCGAATTGTCATGATTTGTCTAAAGTCACCTCATTTGATAATCGCTCCGCTGTGACTGTTTCCTCCTCTAACGATTTGTGTTCTTCTACCTCGTTCAGTATTACCTCTACACCTGCTGCTGAAAATAATGTTATTCATGCCATAGACACTCCTTCCTCATTACCTGTTGATTCTATTGCTACTCAAAATCCTCAAATTGGTTGTGTACCTGAAAATGCTCATATGAACCCTCAAGAAAATTATGGTAATGTACATTTGACATCACAAGAAGTCACGCCCGTAAACCTTATGGAAAGCCAGACTTCAGAGTCATCAACAATTTTTCAATGTCCAGATAAGATTACAAATTTAGCTAATTCACACATTAAGGCTGATGAGAAGGAGTCAAAAGTTAAAGAAGTTAAGGACAGTACCTGCAGTGAGAATGACAGTAAAGAAGTGTGTTATCGAGAAAAGGATTTGTGTAGTGAAACGCACGAGTGGACAAAGAAAAGGAAGAGTGGACTGAATGCGTCACCGGATCAAGACATGGCTGAAATTTCTAAGGCTTTTGAACATGATGAATTCCTGAATGGATTCACCGAACAGTATAATGCAGAGGAAGAAGTGGAAGGGAAAGTGCCAAGTGGTACGGAGTGGGTTTTGTATAGAGGCTTGTCACCGGGTTGTCAAATGTCATTTGAAGTTGACAATGGTAACATTGCTCCTCTGTGTGGTAGTGAAAATGATAACGATTGTAGTTTTGTGGATGAGAATGAGTGTTTTGGTCAGGACAACACAATGTCACACCTTGCGTATGAATCTGGTGTTTCAGGTTTTACTCAAACTACTGAATGTTTTCTGAGTGAATTACACAAACGAGATGAAATGAATGCTGGCGATTTCAATTTTTCTTCAGCTAGAAATGGAAAAATCAATAATGATTGCACAGAAAGTTCAAACAGTCATAACATTCAATCGAGTGCCATATCAGATAGTGTAGTGCACTGGGAAGAATTTGTCGGTCCGTCAACTTACAATCTCACACGGTCAGCAGGACAGCATTCGGAACTATCGCCACAACACAGCGAAAATCAGAAACTTTTTTTACGAATGATGAGACTTCTTGAGAATGTAATCAATGGATTTTGTCAAGGACGTTTAGCCATTGAAATGTACTATGTGCTTGCTGGAGTGTTCAAGTGGGCGCGATGTTTTAATTTACCAACCGATGAGTTCAAACTAGTTGAGAACAAATTAAAAGCTTTATTGCTTCGAGTTAGATCTCTGATTTTGTCCAGATGGAAATGCAGTTTGAATGATCAGTACGAACATGAAAGAGAGAAAATGCAGTCTGAGATGGACTCTTCCTATCAGCAAATTAGAACTGTCTTGAACACTTTAGGGGGACTACCTGCATTTTTAGAGGTCAGATTAAATCTACTGGGTAGTTTTCTGTTACAGTATGAGATAAAACACCCTTTCTTGGCATTACACGAACCTCCGGCTTTAAGAATTAGTCAACAAGAATTGAGTTTTGCTCAATGGGCCTTAAATTCAGGCATCTGGTCACCTCGGTATGATATGAAAAAGGAAGAAGCGAAGATATTGTGTGATGATGTGAGTGTTAATGACGTTTGTGGGGCAGAGGGAGGAGCATCAGCCACGTCGTCCTATAATAATAATGATGATGATGATGCATCATGCACACAGGACTTTGCAGCAGGCGTATTTAGAGAAATTTCTTTTCCATTTTCATCATCACTGTTATCGTCTCCACCTGAATTATCCCCGAAAGGATGCGGTGCGGTGAATTTTTCCATGTCTTCGAGTGGGATTTTATATGAATTTTTGAATATGTGTGATGAACCCGAAGATTCGGATGAAGAAGATGAAAATGAAACTATTGACACGTACATACAAACTGTTACCGTTCCGATTAGTGGTAGTCATGACAACTGGTCTGTGTACGATGCAGCTGCTCTCCTCTCTCTTTGTCGTGTTTTTCACGGTGAAATCGCTTATCTGTGCCATGTTCGGACACCTCATAGTCATTGTAAAATACCCGAATCGCCTGTCTGTTCGGGCCGGCGTTGTCATCTTTCAAATTCTGATTGGGAAGAGATGGATCACCTCATGAAAAAATTGGTCCCGCATATTTCGCCTCGTCTGGATTTTCAGTTCCTGCTGAGGACGTATGCAGAGTTCAAGTTCTTTGTTCTAAGGTGTCGTCAGCGGAATCCCCGTCTGAACAATTGTTTTCAGCTGGAAATGGAAGATGGTCTTCACTGTTGTCGTAAAGAGGAAATGGTTTTCTTGAAATTGCTCAGGGACGAACTCCGTCATTTTTCCAGTGTCATTCGTCAGTCGACTGCTTCAGAATCTTTGTTTGTCGAAGACAAAGATGTCGGATACTCGCTGACCACAATCCTGAGAGTCACGCTGGTCAATCTAAGAAGAATGAAGTTTCCAGTCAGAGGTCATAGGTCGAAGCGACGCAGCCCTGCCAATGAAAATGGTCAGAGCTCAGGGACATGCGACCGTGAGGATGGAACAGTATTTTCTCTGGAAGGTTGCGATTCGTCTGAAGAAGAAGATGGAGTTTGTGAAGAAATTGGTGAAGCAGCCTCCACAGATATCCAGGATGTTCCAGAAAGGCAAGAAGACATTACTCCCACAACAAAGGTTGAATTTCACATAGAAAACTACAAGAGATTCCGTGCAGGTAAGTTATTTAAAAGCAACTATTATTTTTTTAAAGGATTATTTAGTTTGTTTTAATCTATTTTTGGGGAGGCTCACGTTCAATGTAAGAAGTCATTATCTCCATTTTTAAGTGTGGTGTTGTGAGTTTATGTCTTTTTAAGAGTGTTTTTTATTTTTAAATGGGTGGAGTCTAAGAAACATCTATGGCCTAGTTCTTTAAAAGTTTAAAAGTTATTTATATCAGTTTTACAGCCCTTTCGATATTTGAAGATGACTTCTGAAATGATGGATAATTTCTGATAAGACCAAACCAATAGAACTGGAGGACAAAAAGCCCTTTAAACATTTTGACCTGGTTGTGATTGGAACCGCTGAATTCTAGATCCGCATGTGACTTAAACTAATACTGCACCACACAGGACTCCAGGAACTGTGTTTGGTCTGTGGTGAAATCTGACTTAAACTAATACTGCACCACACAGGAGTCTTTGGTCCGTGGTGAAATCTGACTTAAACTAAT